>JAGKTI010043154.1:0-10008 GCA_018397915.1 Birgus latro
GTATCTCTGAGAATGCTGCAACTCTTGTTAAAATACCAAAGCAGTCATAAAGGCACCCATCCCAAACTACACCCATGTAATGCAGGTTCTCATAGCACATATTTGTATTAATGCAGTGTAAGCAAAATATCTCCTCTCCTTTCAAGCTTGGTCTGTTCTTCCAAGCTAGTTCAATAGTTGTCTCAGTTTCTGCAGTTACATCCTATGACCTAGTCTGGGGTCCCTCAGGCCTTGACACTGCATCATGCAGCGTGTTATAATCACAACCCCGAAAGCTACTGCCCCATCTAAGCTGTATTTTTTATTTAAGACATCCTAGCTATAGGTTCATTTTATGTTATGTTCAACATTCAACAATGCTATCTACCTTGCTGAAGATGTTATGCAATGCTGGGAGGCAGCCACAGAATAAGTTGAAGTGTAAATGTTTGATGCTTGCTACTTAGAAAATGAATCCTGATCATCTTGAGTGTGGGTAGTATGTGGTGTGCATACTGATATGGTAGTATGCCATTTCAGTCTGAGCCATCTATGGGGACTATCATAAAGAAATGGGACAAGAATACAAGGCTGTACAAGTATGAATGGCAGAATCCTGTAAGAGTTTTAGAAAGGTGGCAATTTAATCCAGCAATTCTGATGACAGGTTTGTTAAGGATGGGCTACAGCCTGCTAGAAATATTCATATCCCATAAGAGAGGTAGTATGTGGAAGCACATGCCAAATTCAAGATACAGAGTAATCTTAAAAGGTGAAATTGATACTGTACATATGATACTGGTAGTACAGTTTTTATGACATAGAAGCACTTTACATTTTTCAAACAGCAGCAGTTTACTGTTACATACTGGTATCATATTAAACTTACGAAAATAGAGCAGTTATGAAGAAAACATAAGCAGATGGGCTATTATACTGTATTGTAATACAATACAGAAATGCAGAAGTTTGTAATTTATCTGTGATTACCTAAAGAAATACAAGCACAGTATATACAATACTGTATATAACTTTCTCAGTGATGATGCCTTCACTTGAAAATCTTTACCAAAAAGATTTTTAATCACCTTAAAGTACAAATGTTCTTTATTAAGCACAAGATGTGCACTGAAGGGTCATGACTGAAACTATATACACTTAATTTCTCACAAACCAGTTTTGTTTCTTTAAACTGCATAACGACTTTACCAATTAATTCAAACAGATAAAAAGAAAGATCTGATTCCAACATCAGATACATTCTGTTAGGAACCTTGAATGTGAACTTAATATTTGAGAAGATTATCTTTACTGCCAGAACACAATCTTCCCTTGAGGCAATATCCATATAACACATCTACTGTACAGGAACACATCTACTGTACAGTGCTAAGTGAGGGTAAACTGTAAATACACTCAACCAATTCAGCACTAAGCACTTCAAATAGCTTAGCTAAACTTCCAACAGCAGTTGATGGATTGCAACACCACATACCACTACAGTATTTGACAACAAATACTAACAAAGAATGACAGTAAAATTAATGATGGTAAGATGGTAAGACAACAGTCTTTCTCTCATAAAGCTGGGTACCCAACACCAAATACTGTAGTGTCCTACAAAAGGCTCTAGCTTTGACACCATTTAAATAAACAAAATGGGTAATAACAGATGCAACAATCTGTTTTCAAGAACCCTTGCTTGATTCATACTGAAAGATACCCTATGCATCATGCCACGGAATTTGCTGTGAACACAGTTACACTATACAGTACCGCAGGATACCAAAACAATGCCTTAAGACAGTGTAGTTAATGTTAATAGCAATAACTACCTAAGTATGGAATATGGGTTTTCTAGAGCTGGACAAATTTATTTGCCATAAGCTTTCATATCACTAAGTACATCCCTAGCAATGAAAGAGTTTGCTACTATACATAAGACAATGTGACAATCAATCAAGCATAGATAATAACTCTGGAAAGTGTCCTTTTAGATGCAGTTAGCAGTTGATCCAATCAAGAGATGTAATAAAGCCACCCTATATTATTATCAACTAAATTACAAAATATCCTCGTTCACTTTGGAACTGGTATCTACAAAGCACTGTAACATACTGGTATATAAGTCATCTTCACATAAAAATTTACCCTGTTCATAAGATGAAAGTCTATCTATCTATCTATTGCCAGACGCCTCAATCCCACACGGGGTGGCCACAAACAAATCGCCTCCATGTCACTCTGTCCCCTGCCATTTCACTACCACGCTCCCAACTCACATCCCCCTCTCTCATATACCTCTCCACTCCATCCCTCCATCTCATCCTCGGCCTCCCCCTCCCTCTCGCCCCCTCCACCTCACTCACATACACTCTCCTCGTCAATCTTTCACTCTCCATCCTCTCCACATGCCCAAACCACCTTAATGTGTTTCTCCTAACACTTCCCATCACGTCCACAACCACACCACAACGCTCCTTCACTTCCTCATTTGTTAGTCTGTCTCTCCATGTGACTCCACATGCTCCTCTCAAATAACTCATTTCCACTGCCCTCACTCTTGACTTCTGTCCTTCCAACAGGGTCCAAGCTTCACTTCTATATGTCAGAGTTGGTATCACAATACTGTCATGTAACAACTTTTTCACTTCCATGCTCACCTCCCTGTTTCTTATCACTGCTTTCAACGAACCAGCAACCTTCCTTCCCTGCTGCACCCTTTCGAGCACTTCACCCTCCAGACTTCCATCCTTACTCATCACACTGCCCAAGTACTTAACTTCACTCACATTCTCCATATCCTTCCCATCCAATCTCACTGTACATTCACTGGCTTCACTTCTCTCGAAGACCATCACTTTACTCTTCCCTACATTCACCTTTAGATTCCGTTTCTTACACACTCTCCCAAACTCATCTACCAAGCCTTGCAGCTCCCCTTCGTCTTTGCTCAACAACACAGTATCATCTGCAAACAACAGTACAGGGAGTTTCCAAACACTGCCCTCTCTCACTAGGGCCGCTCCAACATCCACTGCATGACCTTGTATCTCTTTTATAACCCCATTCATGACCAGATTGAACAACCATGGAGACATGACACATCCTTGTTTCAATCCAACCTTCAAATGGAAAGATTCACTCAGTTTGCCATCCACACGTACTTCAGCCTTAGCACCCTCATACATACTCTTCACTGCCTTCAACAACTTCCCATCCACTCCAAATTTTCTTAATACCTTCCACAAACCTTGTCTATCCACCCTGTCATATGCTTTCTCCAGATCCATGAAGGCTGCATACAACTTCTTGCCCTTCTCTAGAAACTAAAATGGTTTAAATGAAAGTGCTTTCATTTAAACCATTTAGTACAAAGATGTCTTCTTCATAAATATCCAGTATATTACTGCAAGCTCCAGATTATTTTATTCAGCTCAAAAGAAGTTTTGCATTGGATGTGTTTGATACAGCTTTAATTGCACCATTTTGTGAAAAGATGCTCTGCAAAGCTGAATTTAATAATCTGGAGGCAATAAGAACAAATAAAAAAAAAACAGACATCACCAGATTCCAAAGGTAAACCCTCTCACTGAATCTGATTTTGGTATCACAGCAAATATTTTCCATGATGATGGTAGCTGGCTGTAGATAAACAGATAGATAGACATCCATTTCACATAGCTAAACTTTTGCTAAGGATATACCTATACTACAGTTTTCATGTCATTCACTTTATATTCTAATGCATCATAGTGGGACATACTGTAAATCCGAGAGTAATACAAAATGCAATGACTGGCAACTATTTACCCCTTCTTGGGCTCCAAGGAGAGGTACCAGTAGCTGTTAGCTCAGTTGTCATGCTTTGCTGCATTTGTTTAATTTTCAGTTTTTCTTGAGAACTGTTTATTGTAAAGAAATACCCATATCACTATTGGAAAACCCATCAGATTCTGCTTAACAAATACAGTATTACATGTCTGAAGCAAACTTTCAATGAACAACATTAGAGATTCATTCATATAATACTTTTTCTCTACAAACAGTCCTCATTACAAGTCAGCCTTTTCAATTATATTTTTGGCTATCAGGTCCACAGTAAATCACAGAAAGACTGCCTATTACAGCTCCATGGCTGCCTTTAAGGCTGATTAGTCAATCCCTTCCAATCTACTGTATAGCAACAACTGTGTGGAAAAACCCGAAATCCATCCTAACCTATAACGAGGACTGCCTACAATAATTACTTGACTATACATGGAATACAATGCATATGATACATAATAAAGATAACTGTGAATAATGTGGACTAATAAAATCTACTGATCATAAGGTAAAAGTGTGTATTGTACTTATATGATCTAATCATAAAGAGAATGATTACGGTATGACAAACGTGCATGAAAAAAGTATGATGTCACAAGGTGCTGACCTTTTCAATTGGCACTATAACAGTTCTCCTTTCAAGCTTTAACAAAGGGGCAAAAAATTCTGTATATACAGTACTGGTAATTAGGACGTTATCCCGCAGCATACTGTTACCCATGTAATAGTGTATAGTCAGATGGCTGCTGTATAGTGTTTATCCAGTATGAAAATGCATATGTATACAAACATTGTCTCTGGATCCCACCCATCCCATTTAGACCTATTAAAGGGAAACAACACTACAATGATGATGATGATGCTGTCAAAGGATCCAGTCCTCCCCATATGAACATGAAGGACCATAAGAGCAAACATCCATCCCATTTATAACATAGCATGCAGATAAAAATGATGAGAGTAATATGAAGTGGATCAATATAAAGGGGCACTGAGATGCTGATGTGCATATCATAGAAAGCATTTGCTGATATAATTTGAGATGGTATGGCCATGTGAAGAGGATGGAGAATGAGAAACCAACTAACTAGGAAAGTGTATGCGACTGAGGTGGTAGGACAGAAGGGGAGGAGGAATGAGAATGAGGTGGAGAGGAGGAAGGGACTGTGGATGAGATGAAAGGGTGTGATGGAGAACTATAAGAGAGATGTGTGTGTGAGCTGGACATAGGACAGCCTGATGGCAGAGGACTGGGTGACATGAAGGCTATTTACTTGTGGCCACCCTTTACAGGATGAAGGTATCTGGCTACAAACAGACAGACTGACAAATTCTTACTGACATGATGCCCTAATAACCTCTGTTGTCAAGATATGTAATTTAACTATTTTAGCATTGGTCTTATTAAGATAACTGGGTGTGAAGAGATGCCGGTCAAAACACGTAAGATGAAAGATATATTTTCAAACCAAGAGTAAGTCTAGCAACAGCCAGGTCTAAACCTCAAACACAAAGAAACCACAGCTCTTGGATACAGCCTACCTGGCTAAGCATTTCTCTGCAGTGATTTACCAGTTTTACTTGAAGAATTTGCACATTAGAAAGCTTGACTGACCTAAATTATAACTCACCGAAGACATCTGTGTTTGGTAATGAGTAAAGGTAAACAAAACACAGGTGATATTTAATTAAGACGCTGGAAATGGCAAATATTCAGCTTACAAAACCTCATTTTCTCAACACAGTACAACTGCTTAACAAAACAGGCAAGCACGACACAAAAACGCATAAAAATAAAGCTGAATCACGTAATCAAATGAAACCCCTCTACAATACAAGTTGATACGAAGGAAGAATGTTGAGTGACGCAGGGAGACACTCCCTATCCCACCAACTTCCACTGTGTCTCAAGTTATCTAGTGCATGGGAGCTGAAATGGAGGGAGTAAGTCTCACCTGTTAATTATCTGGGTCCCCAGCTCCCGTGTAGTGTCATCGTGGGCTTCCTACGGGCACGTATCCCCAGGTTAAGCCATTTCCTTCCTCTCGTCTGTCGTCTGTCAAAACAAAACTATAGACAGTGTAAATACTCGATTCAATAAGGATCCAGTACTAAATAATTAGGATTAAATAAGCTATTTGCGGTACCTAATATCATAATATGATGCTCTTTTGTTTACCTATACGTTCCAATATCTGTTTTTCCCGGGAGTTTATACATTCTCAATACGCATGTGCCAGGTAGCCTTTTCAATAACTATTGCATTTTGACCCAGATTATATGAAAAGCGTTTGTGATAGCCGTTATCTTGTGATTTACCGATCTGCATAACGATTGCTCAATGACATCATATTTGTCAACTAAAGAAATTACAAAGCCCTCGATTTAATAATAAAAGAAAATGTAAAAACTACAGGGGTAACTTCTGTTTTTGAAAATCTACTTAAATTTATCGCACTGCGGCAGCGGTACCGGTACTATTGACTTTACGCGGCTATGGGTGTCTCTTGCTAAGACGCTGATTAGGGCAATGCTGATTATAGTTTAAAATGAGGATAACTAAAAGCAATGTCATCAGTGATAACTACAGTAACAATAATAATCGTGGACATTAATAATGATAATAATAATAATAATAATAATAATAATAATCTACCTATCTGCATTTCATTCATTTTCTCTGCCACATCGGGAGCGCAGAGGCTAGTAACTAGGTTGGTCAGTCCCGACATTTAAAGGGAGGGTAACCTGTCGCTCTTCCCTGAAAGGCATTATATCAGTAATAAACCCCAACGTGCCTCGGATATAAACCTTTGAGGACCACATTTGGTTGAAGCGCCTTTACTTACTAGACCACCAGTCCGGTAGGTTATATGGTTTTTATTCGTCCCCTGTGTAGTGTACGATTCTCATATGTGGAGGGGCTGCCCACATACAACTCATCTCAGCAAGGTGGAGTCAAAGACTTTTTGTCTCATCAACTCTTCTCTCAGTGACTACCTTCAACCAATGTATCTTCACCGTACTGATGCATCTTCATCTCTTTTCTATCGCTACTTCATTGATCACTGCTCTTCTTCCTCCCCCACGGCGGGTGCGTAGCAGCCGTCTAGTAGAAAGCTTTTGTTTTTAGCTGTCCATCTCTCAAATGCAAGAGTTAACCAATACTCCCACTCCACTACGTATGCAACAGCTCAACTGTGGAACTGTCTTCTGTCTGTATTTACTACTTCCTATGACTTCCAGTCTTTTAAACGCAAAGTGTTCAGGCATTTCGAAATTGATGGATCTTGAATTTGGCTCTTCATTTATTGATATTTTCCTTGGAGGGAACAGTGTTGCTGGCTTCTAGCCCTTGGTTCCTTCTACGTTGCATTAAAAAAAAAAATGGTAAATGGTTTCCTGAGTTCCAGGAAATTGTCTGCCTTGGCATTTGTGCAGTTACCTGAAGGAAGCAGTTAATCGTGAGTGGATGGTGGACGCCCCCACCAACTACAAAGATGTAGTGGTGGCAGTACTAGTAGTAGTTGTGGTACTACTACTAGTAGTAGTAGTAATAATAATAATGATGATGATGATGATGATGATGATGACAACAATGATAATAATAATAGCAGCAAAAACAGCAACAACGATAACAACTACGTACAGAGATGTTTTAGGAAATCTCAACCCCCATAGGAATCAAATCACTAGGGTCGTCATGAACACCACCTTTACTTCCATGTTTCCAGACGTTCGACATATTTTTCCCGTCATCTTCAGTGGCTAAAACTTAAGACAAAATACACAGAGTAGAGAGATTACGTTAAATTATGACAAAAGTAATATAAGGGACGATTCCATGCCATCCTTACGCTAAATATCATAGCAAAACAGCATCATTGTTGTTAAGGGTAGGTATGACAGTCCGCGGGTAAATCGGCTATGTTGTTCTTAGATTTTCTCTCGAACAAGTATTCGTGGTTTTTATGTAAGCTTTACTGAGGTTAATGTTACACACCTCAGAGTGATGTCATCTGCTGTGTGACGGGGGAAACAGGTAGGCATATACACTACTGCTGCTGCTCATGATAATAATAATAATAATAATAATAATAATAATAATAATAATAATAGTTTCAGTAAAGATGTCATGATTTTGGTGATGGAGTGGAAACCATGACATGAGATTTGCAAAGGAGTAGGATATAAGATGGGGACGGCTTCATGTGGGGGCACTGATATAAATGGGTGGTTCAACGACCTAATTACACAAACGTTCCTCCCTCCCCCTTTATCCCCTGAAGGGAGGAGAATGGTGGACTGCAGGAGAGGGGTAACTTCAACACGTAGTCCTCCGTTACATGCAGATGAACTTATGACCACAATAACAGCAGCAACATACCTACATATGAGAGGCTACAATGAAACCCTTCAGTGCTGTGATGTCTTTTTGAATTATATTTCTTGCTGTATCCACATGGCTTTGTTCAGTTTAGGGGAGGCTTTCCAACTGTGAGGTTATTTTGTTAGATGCAGCTTACAAAAACCCCGTCACTACTATGGGGCTCTCCTTATCTCAGTAAAAGCCTGTTCCAGCAGCCAAAATAAAGTAAAAAGAAAGTGGATACCTTTGATAGCCATACCCACTTCAATGACACCGTTGTAGCTCACAGATTGTCTCAGTACAGTTAACAGCCAAGTGTTCTGCCTTGCCCCATGTGTCATATGTATGGCTATTCCTGCAGTGACAACATAAATATTCTTGTGCATGTCATCGCAAACTATGTCCATATTAAAAGGATAAAAATAACATGCAGAAGAATATTAGAGTTTAATAAATAAAATGTATCATTAGGGAAGAGGAGTGAGAAAACCTCCAACAGTATCGCCACTCAAGCATCCCCATCAATACAAGATAGCATTCTATCTGTCTCCCACAGCTACAACGACTTCTTTGAACGGTACTGAATATCTGGATTGATTTCACCAGCTGATTTGCTGGAAAATAATCTTGGCTGGGCTCTCGGAGGTGTATGTCAACTTTGTTCGTTCATATTTTTTGTGCAGGTACAGTAGTTGTGCAGTTCCTCGTGGTGGAACTTCAGTGCTTGAACTTTGTTCGTCATCTCGATGATAGCACTGGACTTCACTGTTATTTTTTACTGAAGCTCACAACCAGTTTCTGTAACCACACACACTGACTTCTAATTTTTCGTGTATTTCGCAGTGAAATTATAACAAAAGTAATTTCACTATACTGTACTTGTACACCTGAAACCCAGGATATTCTATGTTAACATACTTATTTACACACACACACACACACACACACACACACACACACACATATGTATCTGTGTGTATTTACCTAATTGTATTTACCTAATTGTGATATACAGGAAATGAGCTACGCTCGTGGGGTCCCGTCTCTTTTTCTCAGTAAGTCAAATTTTGCGTTAAACTCGTTTAAGTTTTTAGGCTGAATGATCTCTTTGTCCAGTCTATTCCACAGGTCTATGCATCTATACGGAAAACTATATTTCTTGATGTCCTTCAAGCAGCGTGGCTTCTTCAGCTTCAGTCCGTGTCCTCTTGTTGCTCTCTTATCCCATACAAACAGATCTTCTCTATCAATTTTACTTACTCCCATTATGGTCCTGAACACTGCAATCATGTCACCCCTCCCTTTCCTTTCCTCTAAGGAAGGCAAATCCAGCCTTTCTAGCCTCTCACTGTATGACAGATCTGCCAGACTGGGGGCCATCTTAGTTGCAGTTCTTTGTATTCTCTCAATCTTGTTTATATCTTTCTTTTTGTGTGGGGACCACACTACTGCTGCATATTCTAATCTGGGGCGGATCATGGCCACTATCAATTTTTTCATCATCTCATCATTCACGTAATGAAATGCTACTCTTATGTTGGTCAAGAGTTTATGTGTCTCTCTAACTATCTTGTTAATGTGTTTTTCAGGTGACAACCTATTCTGGACCAGCACTCCCAAATCTTTCTCTTCTCTCGCTTTTGTGATTAATTGGTTCATTACCCATCAAGTAGTTCAGTGCCTCTTGGTGCTTTTACCCATTTCCAATATTTTACGTTTTTTTTTTTTTTTTGCGATGAATTTCATTTCCCACATCCGGCTCCAATCATGTATCCTATCCAGATCCCTCTGCAGCATTTTACAGTCCCCTTCAACCTCTACCTTCCTCAAGA
>JAGKTI010043155.1:0-10008 GCA_018397915.1 Birgus latro
TTGGTGGACAAGTGTGGTCTGATGTGGTTCTGGTGCTTTGGGGTCTTTATGTACATTTAATTATTTCTTGGACCTCTCGTACCATGTACAAGAAGCAAAGGGTGTTTGTTTTTCCTTTGATTTCTCAGAGCTTTTTCATTATTATTATGATTATTATTATTATTATCATCATCATTATTTTGTGCTTGTTATGTATCGAGGATTGATTTTTTAAGGTGAATGGGAGGGTGGTGTTTGTTTTCTTTGATTCCCCTTTGTGTATGTGTGTGTGTGTGTGTGTGTGTGATTTCTCTGTTCTGAGAATTGAGGAATTTTTTTCTCTCTGCTGTTATTTATTTATTTTTAATGCATAATGCAGTATAGATTATCAGGTTGCCTTTTTCATGCTGGGGAGGGTTCCTGCACCATTCAGTAAAGGCTTCATGAGTTGGCGAGGGTGAGTTTTTTTCATGTGAGTGCTTATCTTCCCAAATTTGGTGCTGTTGGTCCAGTGAGCTATGATATCCATGAACATTTTTGTATGTAAATGATAGTCTGGAAGGGTTGAATACTGGTAGTTATATGAGAACTGTGTGTTTACAGATGATTAAAAATTATGAAATGCATCCAGGATTAAGACAGTTGTAAAGAGTTTAAGTGGGCAGGGCGTTATCCCTCAGACATATCGTAGTTCATTGAAAGTACAGTAATTGCACAGTGCTTCAGAAGGAAGCCATTAGCAAGAAAACGTTATATACAAACCAAATTTGCAGTACTGAATGTGCCGTCACTTTCATTACAGTTTTACAGAGTTGTAAGATGACTTAATCGAAAACCATCCCATTCTGTACTATACTGTGCATAACTGGAGCCAGTTAAGGAAAACTGATTTCAGTAGAAACAGAAAGCCATGTTTTTAGAAACTGGAGTAAGTGACAGACAAGGTTATGAGTACAGTTATATAATGGAAAGAGAAAGGATTAGGTAGACAGTAGAAGGGAAAGATATAGGAGTGGTCAAACAGCATAATCTATTACCGGAAGAGCACATTGACACGTTCACCGAATGGGCATGCAGACTGTTGGCCAGCATGAGTGACTTAATTGTATGGATGAGATGTTGAGTACAGTAGTGGTTTCCTTGATAACATTAAGATCAGAATATGTAATGCCCAATAGTGATATGGTCATCACATGTAAAGAAATCACGTTAATAGTGAAAAGGCACAGATGATGACTGCAAGGATTATACAGTTCTGAGCTTGGTAGATCTATCTTATGAGGAGAGGTTGGTGAAGCCGATGTTACCAACCTTAACCCATTAGTGCCCAGGGTTCCTGTGTGGGGGATTTTGCTTATAGGTTCAGTCCCTGGGGTTCCCCACAATACTGTATTAACTTTTGAAAATTCCTAATTCCTTCCCTATTAATGGACCATTGTCACCACTGGGTTGAGAGAGAAAGAGAGAGAGAATTTTAATTCCTGTAGGTACAGCAATTGTTTGAAGAAGTTGTAGGACTGGAAGAAGTGGATAAAGAATTAAAGGACTGGAAAAATGGATAGAGAAATTTAGGACTGGAAAAGGAAAAAGTGGATATTTCCTCATTCTTTCCTCATCCTTCTGCCTTTGGGTGACTTTACACTCTCTCTTCTTTCTTTCCTTCATTCTTTCCCCTTCTTTTGCCTATGGGTGACTACACTGAGTGAGAAGTCACATGGTTTCCTGTACATGAGGAAACCATTTACTACACTGGGTGGTTGCCATATAACCAAATTATGGTGCCTGGTGGTTTAGTGGGTAATAAAGGCGCTCCAGTCGGATTGAGCCTGCGTTGGTTTATATCCAAGTAGTGGTTGGGGTTTATTGCTTACATAATGCCGCTCGGGGATGGGTGTAGCTGGTCACTCTCCTCGTAAATGTCAGGACCAACTTGTGTAGCCCCTGGCTCTTACACTCCTCATCGGGCAACATAAGATTGGATGACAGATGGATGGATGGAGAATTCCAGGACTGGAAAAAGTGGATAGAGTATTATAGGATGGAAAAAGTGGATAGAGAATTAGTGGACTGGAAAAAGTGGATAAAGATGTTTTAGTGACTGATGATGGAAAGACAGGGGACATACGGTAGCATAAACTGAGTAGACATCAAAGTGATGTACAGTAGAAATGTTTAGTTTCCCAGATAAAGTATTGATATTTAGAGCAGTTTGGAAGAGGATGTGGTACGAACAAAGACCATCCATGTGTTCAAAATCAGTTTGCATGTAAGTGGATATTGGGACATGATAACATGAGCTTAGTTCGGATCCTGTTTACTGCAACTAGTTAGGTATGGTAATAAAATACAAGGGAAAGTCAGCGTAAGGTACTGTACCCTGTTATATTCCCATGACAGTGAGACATGCAACACACTTTGACTCTGGTGTCAGTCAGTATGGTATTCCAGTACTAAATATTAGGATTGTCAACCCACATAGGTTGTTTGTCAAGGCATGGTAAAGTTAGCAGTTGTGACTGTATTGAATGACTGTGGAAGGAAGATGTAAGAAGTGGAGAGATGGTATTGGGCACAAGGGCTTGAGAGTAAATGCAGATAAAACAAAGATGGTGGTATATAGGGGTGGTGGTGGTACTGTCAAAGAAGAGGGAGAGTGGCCATGTGTGGTTTGCCACAGGGGTGTGGGAAGTATTTTTATCTTGTGCAGTGTTTGTTATAAGTGGGTGTATAAGAGATGTAGTAGTATTTGAGGTAGACTGCGAGGTAATGCTGATCTCTTGTGTTTGGTGTGTCAGAGAGATCATGTGGAAATTGTTGGGTGTGAAGGGATTAATCTTCGTGTGTCTTGGGTGTGTTTTTTTTTTATCTGGGAGACATTATGTTCTGGAAGTGGGGCTGGAACTAGCTCTGTGGCTAGAGTGAGGAGTGATTGGAGGAAGTTCAGGAAGCTATCGCCTTTCCTGACATTGAGAGGGCTCTCCTTCCATGCTAAGGAATAGTTGTATGCAGCATGTGTTAGGAGTGTAATGCTGTGTGGTAGTTAGACCTGGACAGTAAAGGAAGAGGATATGGTACATGTAGCCTCAATGTATAGAAATGACAGTAATTAAGGTGGATGTGCAGTGAATCCTCGAGTGCGAGGCCTGTGGGGGCTAGGGGTATGATGGAAGAGTTGAGAGGAAGGATGGGACTGGAATGTATTGGTGTTGTGATGAGGAGGGGTAGATTCAGATGATTTGGGTATGTGGAGAGGATGGGGGAGGACAGTTGGGTGCAGAAAGTGAGGAGTGTGAATGTTGGGGATAGGGTTGTGAGAGGTAGGCTGGAAAAAACTTGGGATGAGGTCATAGAGTGTGACCTCAGGGACTGAGTAGGGGGGCTGCCAGTGATCAAGCAGCATGAAGAGCCGCCATTAGGTGACCATGGCCGATGCATGCAAGCATGTTGCAGCCTTTATAAACAAAATGAAGTGAAACAAAGCCATCGTTGTCAATTAATCATTCCATGTCTTTTTATGTATGGCATGCCGAAATCCAGTGGGATCAAATGTGAACGGACACACACACACCCACACCCACAAAGACAGCGCACATTCGTATAGTATTAATGATTCTCTTGATAGCACTTCTTTGTGACTAACATCATAGTCTGGTGTTAATATGTTGTTAGAACCCAATAATCAAGATGGAGAGTTGGCAATTTTAGGCCAAAAGAGACAAAAAGTTATAAATAACAGCTTCAACAGTTTTGAGGTATGTACTGTTTGGTTGTTACCTAACCTCTTTTGCTGTGGTTAATGGTGACAGTGACTATCATCCACTCACCTGATGTAGTACTGCCTGCTTCTTCCTTCCCCTTTCTCATTCTTCCTGTGTCTGCCATCTGTTCCTACTTCAGGTGGCTGTACACTGAGTATCAAGCATGATGATTTCATGTAACACAGGCTACCATTTGCAGTGCTGGGTAATAACCATATAGTCATGTTAAGAAGTGAAGTAGAGCCTGCAAACTGAAGAGATGCAAATGTTGCATCCACCCAGGAAGCAAACCTCCACACTTTTCCCTGTGCCTGGTAGTGGCAAGGTGTTGTCAGCTGCAAGTGAACATCAGTTTATGACATGGGATGGCCCTGCAGGGGCAGTTGCTTGCCTGATGTTGATGAGTCTGCTCAGCCAGACAGGCTGAAGTTGAGCAGCAGCAACTGTGGTTGGTATACTTTGGTACAGCATCTTATCCATGCTGACACATGATTAGTTGATTCTGGCAGTCATGGGCATTAAAACCATCTCAGGTAAGCTCTTGTCTGCCATTGGTATAGGGAAGATTTATGTATCCAGTTAAAAATAGCAGGCAGATAATTTTGACTATCCAGATGAATATTAATAAGCATTTGAAATATTATAGCCTAGTTGTTACTGATAGAACACCAGTTACTAGTATGTATGTTTGTATTTGCAGTATCATTAGGCTGTTCCAACATGTCATAATTTTACATAGACACACATTTTATTGATCAGACATAATTGGATAACAGCCACCATCTATCAGTTGACCAGTAATTCCAGTCATTTAGCATTATTGGTAAGGAAATAATTTTTTGAGCAGTTGCTTTTAGTATGACTATTTGCGGTGCCTAAACAATGCTTGTAATTTATATAAAAAATCAAAAGGAAGTTATGCACTAGAGGAGATGATAAATTTCATTGTTTTTATATCCTTTGAAGCCAGTTTAATATAATGAATGCTGTCTTTAGTCATGTACAACCGATCATAAAACTTATTAGTGCACGTTAGCTGCAAAACATGATTGATGTCAGCTGGAAAAAGCCCGATGATCTTAGCCTTTTTTTTTTTTTTTTTTTTTAATGCAAGGAAGAAGGAACCAAAGGCCAGGGCCCGCATACTGTTCCTTCCAAGAAAAAGTAAAAACAATACAAAAGAGCCAAATTCAAGATCCATTCATTTCGAGATGCCTGGACACACTGCGTCTGAAAGACTAGAAATCATAGGAAGTAGGGAATACAGACAGAGGGAGACAGTTCCAGAGTTGACCAGTTGCATAAATGAAGGGCTGGGAGTAACGGTTAACTCTTGCATTAGAGAGTTGGACAGAAAAGGGATGAGAGTTTGTTGCTAGACAGGTACTACGTGCCCGTCGTAGAGGTGGAGGGATGCAAGCAGACAGTTTAGAGAAACAGTGACCGTTGAAGTAGCGATAGAAGAGAGATAAAGAAGCAACAGTGCGGCGAAGAGACAAAGGTTGAAGGGAATCAGTAAGAGGAGGAGAGTTAATGAGACGAAAAGCCTTTGCCTCCACCCTATTGTTGGTAGGCCTGGTTTGATTAGGCTGCCGTACAATACTTGCTTATGTAATTACCTAAGTCGTATCGTATTGTATAGTTATTATATGAATATTTAAATGATAGTAGATTAATCTTTTGGGGATTTCACAAGCTTTTCATTTTAATTACCATTGGACCCCGCCAGTATGTTTTGTGTGTGTGTGTGTGTGTGTAATGGTAACATAACCATTAGCTGGCATGAGCATTCAGGTCCAATTAGGTCCATTCTGGGCACCAAAGGTTCATTCAGTCTGTTCACAAAGAATTTATATATTATTTTTATATGTATGAATGCTGGTTTATATATGTAAATGTCCAACTGAGTATAGGCTACAGCCCATTCCCAGAGGCCCAACAGTCCTCATACATATTATATTGTACACCTCAACATGCCACCACTTAGGTTCTAACATCCACCATCTATATTGAATACATGCTAGGGCAGTATCATACAGAACAGGTGTATTGGTATTAGCGGGGATATTTTAATGACATGTTGGTGGGCCGTTTGGTTGATTAGTAAAGTTTTCTTTATAAAAATTTAATTCCATAAACTGTCCCCTGCGCCATCCATGACTTGAACTTGATCCCATTAGGACTGCAGGCCACTTCTGTACCAGTTTGGACCAGACAGGTCTGTTTTGGCCCAGTGATGATGCTTTAGATCCATCTAAGTGCTTCACAACCAATGTGGCCTAATAATGACAATTTAGGTTCATGTAGGTACTCCACACCCATTCTGGCCCAGTCATGACATTCTTAGTCCAAGCAGTTCAGGATCACACAAGGCAGTTAGGTCCAGTCAGATTTTTCATTGCTACCTCAGGTTACCCAGTCATCAGCCATTCAGATCCAGTTAAGATAGTTTGAATCACTTAAGTTCATTTATGTTCTTCACATGTGTAAATGCAGTCAGGTTAATTTGCATCAGTTTAAAGACAGGTCGTATGATTTAGGTCCATCCAGATCCTTCACATTCATTTAGGCCCAGCATTTTCCATTCAGTCCCACTATAGTCAGTTCAGGGCCATTGTGTTTCATTCAAGCAATTTCAGGTTCATCCACATCCATTTATATAAACTAAGATCAATTCAGAACACTCTGCCAGTAATTATGCGATTTTAACCAGGCTTTGACCCATGCTTTCAGTTCATGCATTTTTGTTTAGTTTTGAACCTTTTATGACCTTTCCTGTCCCTTAAGTGCCATTGTAGTGACTGGGGTCATTATATTTTACAGTAGTCTATATATATACTTGGTCATGTCTACAAAGAAGTGTGCCAAAAATCAGCAATACAGGTCTTGTTTTACAAAGGAGTGTGCCAAAAATCATCAGTACAGGTCATGTGTACAAAGGAGTGTACCAAATATTAGCAATACAGGTCATGTTTACAAAGGAGTGTACCAAAAATCAGCACTGTCAAGAATTGGCAATGGTGTATTTACCTAATTGTATTATACAGGATTGGAGTTAAGCTCATGTTGTCCCGTCTCTTTTCATCAAATATAGGTATTCATTATCCAATCTAGATTTAAACACATGGATGCTCACTGCCGAGGTCTTTCAGTTCCTTTCTTATCCTTTCAGGTCATGCCTTTTAAGACATGTTGAAAAAATAAATAAATTTAGATAGAAATACTGTACATCAACCTGAGGGGGCTGTCCTGACCTGAAGACTGTGTAGCCCTTTGGCAAGAGGAAAGAATAACATATTTGTTGATTCAAGTCTTTCAGTACAAGATAGGCTGGACTGGACAAGGTGTGATTATTATTGTACCTATCTTCTGCAGTTTAATTTATTTATTTACTGCATTTATTTTGAGGAATAGCATATGAAAAGTATGTTTAGGGTGGAGAGGAGTGCTTCTTGGCAGCTGGCAGTATTCCACTTACCATCGGTTTACTTTGCAATAATAATATGCCACATCTGTAGTGTATTACAGGAATATTAAACACCTTGGATGCTATTCAGACACTGAAATGTTGTTCAGTTATAGCACTCTTAATGACTGATTAGTTCTTTGTTTTGTGTACCCATCAGAGCAAGCTGCGTATGTTTTTGCAAAACCAAAAGCTTTCTTTGCGGCTGTCCCTTTCATGGCTTATAGGATAGGCTAAATGTAAGTTAACAGTTAGGTGATTTGTATAGTAGGGCAGTGAGTATATCTTTTTATGACAGTTTTATACAGCTTTTAGAACTAGGTGGTTGCCATGAGTTACTTTTGGCCATCTGGAAATGATCAAATAGGTAGTAGCTACATGCGGCGATCAGGTACTAACACGTCTACCCTGTAGCTTTCATATCACTGAAATTGTCCAAATTTATGTGCTCTGTTAATCATTTATTTCAACTAGTGACTGAAAGATATAGCACAGACCTTGACAGACCCCTGTGATTGACTAGGCCACCACTGTGACTGAAAGCAGTTGCCAAGTAACGTACAAAAGGTAACACAGAAGACAGGCTGGCACTACCTGGGACATATTTATGTAAACAGTACTAACACATCTACCCTGTAGCTTTCATATCACTGAAATTGTCCAAATTTATGTGCTCTGTTAATCATGTATTTCAACTAGTGACTGAAAGATATAGCACAGACCTTGACAGACCTCTGTGATTGACTAGGCCACCACTGACTGAAAGCAGTTGCTAAGTAACGTACAGAATGTAACACAGAAGACAGGCTGGCACTACCTGGGACATATTTATGTAAACATTTTATTATTTTCCACAGAAGGAGGTACCAATACTAAAAAAAATTTATTTATTGAAAGTGAATGTGTGATGAGCAGATGGAAATGGATAGAGCTGAATGCAGATGACTGGCAGGTTGGGAAGATGATGATGCCAGTGCATGCTTTGGAAATAATAAATAATTCATGGTAAAAAAAAAAAAGTGCATCTGTAATCAACAATGTTGAATAAATCCCATCATTTATGAGAGAGTACTGTAATGACAGTGTTATAGTACTGGTATTTTTACAAATTAATATTCCATTGCAGTAGCTGTATAAAATGAGTTGTGTTTGCTACATTTTTTCCTTTGAGCATCTGTGGAGGAAAATCCTTATCAGTTATTAATTTTAGCTTGTAACACATTGTTAATTAGGCATTTCTATCTGTATATATCATAGAGAAGACCAGTCTTTTATCTTGGTTTGTTTTATATTTCCTGTATCTGCATTCTTTTTTATAACATCTTGAAATGATCAGGTACTTCAGTAACACAGTGATTGGATACTATTTACACTTCTCTGCTTAGAAATTTTAGGTAGGTTAACATCAGAAGATTGATTTAACCCCCAAAGACTGCAGTTCTCCTGCCCTGTCTGGCCCCAGAACTGTATTTAGGGTCCAGTTTTCCATCTTTCACCAAGATAAATTTTGGTCACATCTGACCCCAAACATATGACATTTCCAGTGATAATGATGGAAGTATCATATGTTTGGAATTAGATGATGAGAGTTACCCACCGGAGGAAGAAGAGGAGGAGGAAGAGGAAGGTGAAGAGATGGAAGAGGAGGAAGAGGAAGATGAGGAGGAAGAGGAGCAGGATGTAGATGCTGATGACATTCATGACATAGAATCAGATGATGAAAATGATGATAAGAAGGACACTGATGAAGGGATGGAACAAGAAGACACTGCCAGGGAGATGGAGGCTGAGGATGATCACTGCCAGGAGGCAGAGGAGGATATGGGAGATGCTGAGGCAGATGCAGAGGTGGAGGTGGAGGCAGAGTTAGAGGCAGAGGCAGAGATATCTCCAGAGGTACCCAGAGACAGTGAGGACTCACAAGGTGACAGAGAGACCCATGACACTCCCAGTGAGAGCCAACCCCAGCCCTCCCCCAGCCCTAGCCAACCATCATCTTCCAGCAGAGGTGATGGGGCACCCCAGACTATCCGGGATGGTTTGGTGCAGCCCCGCCCCACTCCCCGACAGGACAGGACAGGCCCTGTTTCAGGCCGACAGTCTCTGCCTCCCATCACCCAGCTGCCACAATATGAGGAGGCCGGCGATGACAGCATAATGCCATCCACACCTATGTTGTTTGTGCCCAGGCGAGGTGATGCATTCCCTGACCCAGGCACATCACCACATGTACCATCAGGTGGTTTTGTGTTTGGTGCGGCACATGATGTGTCCAACCCATCACATACAAGTGGCCTGGCTCAGATGGCAGAGGGTGGACTTATTGATGACACCCGAATGGACCTCGCTCAGTTAGATGACACCAACCGATCACATCCCAGCACGCCATTGCCTCGGTCACCAGCAGGTGAGGCAGGCGGCGAGGGTGGTGTGACCACGAGTGAGGGTGAGGCAGGACCCCATGAGCCAGCATGTCCACCACCACCTCCACCACCGACCATCACGGTGACTGGTGCACAGGACGACACAACACATGACTCCTTCACTGAGGCAGACTCAGTGGCTGCTGAGGTGGGGCAGGACCAGGCCACTCCACACTCACAAGTGATTGACCTTGAGGATGATGAAGAAGAGGAAGAGGTAGAGGAGGAGGAGGTTGAGGTTGAAGAAGAGGAGGAAGAAGTGGATGGTGAAGGGGAAGAAGAGGATAAGGAGGAGGAGGAACCGGAGCAGGATGAGGAAGAAGAGGAGGAGGAGGCGGAGGCAGAGCAAGCACATGAGGGCTTGGAGGCAGAAGAGGTGTCC
>JAGKTI010043156.1:0-10008 GCA_018397915.1 Birgus latro
AGAGAGAGAGAGAGAGAGAGAGGCACCTGACAGGTAAAGAAGTTAATCGTAACAGCTTAAGAGGTACTCTGGTCATCATATTGCCTCGAAACCTCTCCCAGACACCTCCCACCCCACCACCCACCAATGACACACATTCAGGTGGGAAGAGAGTCATATCCCCATCCCACTCGAAGGGAGGAGCATCTCCGCCGCGTCTCCGTACAGAGTAATTTCGTTACACCTCGCAACAGTCAAGATAATAGAACTTGTCATCGAAACCGTGGTGATCTTAGGGACTGGTGCCCCTCTCCCACCTCCCTTTCTTACTATAAATAATCAAAGATACACAGTCGATGAAGTGAACCTACAGTAAGTTTTGAGTATCGCATGAAATAGAAAACAGGTTGTTATGCCACACTTTATTGATAATTTAACAACATTTGAGCTTATGCAACGTGTCGCCGAAGCTGCAGAGAAACTTGAGACAGACATAGGTGCCCTCTCGTGCCTTTCACTCTAATTATAGGCTTGGCGAAGTCCAGTCGAATTCGTCCCAGGCTGGCACAGGAGACAAGTGAGGATCTGATTTTCGTTAAAGCAGTCAAGATGATTTCCCACAAGACCCAGTCAGCCCTAAGCACACCCTCTTTTATATTACCACTCCAGTCCTGAATGATATAACCCCAGCCTATATTTCATGTGCACTTTACTGGACTTGTAGTGAAGGGGTTACAAACTGTATTAATCCCTTCGGTGGGATGGGGTGACCTAATTTTTGTTCCTGCAGCCAAATGATTTTATTTTGCTTAGGAGAGACCAGTGGAGCTGCAGATGTCACCAAAGTGTTGTTATATTTTTACCTTTTAACTTTTTCAATACGATGAGGTATTTGAGCGTCTGTTCTCTCTACCTCCAGACGATTTTATTTGGCTTAGAGAAGATTTCTTTTATAGTATGAGCAATGAAAACTATCGCTTGTAAGCTGAGTTAAATCGTCTGGTGGTAACATGCTTGAAAAATATAACAGACACTGTCGTAGTAAACTGGCTAAACCAGATGTAGATTTACCAATGCAACATTCAGTACCTTTTGCCAAGAACTGAAAAAAAATTACACACACACACACACACACACACACACACACACACACACACACACATACACACACACAGAAAGGTGTATTAAAGTGTATTAAGACTGTAAGTTCCATTGTAATGGGAGCTGTAAACTGTAATGACAATAATTGAAATTTAAGGTTACATTTATATGAGCAACATTTCCTTGCTTTGTGAAATCGCTCATATCAATATGTTTGTGCAATTGTACTGGATGAAGATCCCGTCTGGTTTCACTACTGCCTGTACAAGATCGCATCTCCTGGAGAGTGTACATACGGACCCTGGTGCTGATTTCCGTTCTGAGTACCATTTTTACTCGTCCCCGAGCCCACTCGGTTTGTATGTTTGTCTGTCTGTATGTCTGTCTGATTGTCTGCTAACAACTTGACGTGAAAACTATTGTTGTGATTTTGACTAAAATTTCAGGGATGATGGGTTATGACCTTCTGATCACTTGATTAAATCTGGGCCAAACTGGGCCAAGGCCTAAGCTGTGGGCCCCCCAAAAATGAGAAAAATGTGTAAAAAATATTTTACTCGCCGTAACTCCTTTCAAATTCGTCATATCGACATGAAACTAAAACCTAAATGTGCATCTTTCAAATCTGCATCCTGTAACATACCTTATTACATCAGGGGGGTCACCCCCAATTAACGGTAGGGGGTCAATGTCAGGTGGGTAGGGCCTAAAATTTCAATGGACATAAAATCGTCATTTTTCACCCGATTTACTCCAAATATTGATATGTGACATCTCTGACTAGATATCCTGTTGTGTTTACGTCAGCACTAAAATGACTGCCGGGGACGGGTTTCCTGTGCCTTGGCACGGCTTCTTGTTACAATTTTTGTTATCCGGGGAGGTCTAGGTTAGTTTTTTTTTTTTTTTTCGTTTTGTATCAGGTTAGATTAGTGTGTTAACCAGTTAGGTTAATCTGTTAGGTTAGTTATAAAAAAAAAGAAGGGTTGATCATCCCGGGAAAATCAACCATTACACGTAGAGCAATGATAGTAAACGAACGGAAATTTGCGCCCCGGGTCTCAGACTGTGCACATCACGGAAAGGCTGGACTTCTTTTGTGGGACGGCGCCTTCTATAGTTCATTCTGGTTACATCTAGACGGCATAGTACAGGGTAGAAAGGAAGTCTACCTGATTATAATAAAAACAACTTCCATCAGCATGAAAGGAAAGACGGAGGCATGAGAATGCCTGACAAAGGTGGTGGAGAAGCTGAGTTGGAAAGAACACAAAGAACGTATAGATGTTTCGAACATGTGAAGCAACTGAAGAGCGAGACGAACTGTGTGACTGTGTGAGAATGAGGTGGTTGAGGGGAGAAAAGGAAGACAGGAAATAAGGCATAAACGGGGGTAGTGTATAGTGGGAAGGGGGATCGTTGCTGAGTAGGGACAGAAATCTCTGGAGATCTTTTGTCGAGGACACCTTGGTTACTGTGCTCGTTTCACTTTAACTTGGCTTAAACTTGCCGTCTGTCCATCTTGAATGCTGAGTTGCGGTAATTTAAAATTAGAAAATATGATGTAAAGCCACTGCAATACTTTTTCTGCCACTGAGCTCCGTGAAATAAGCTGCAAAAGGACGAAAAATCGGGGCCACGTTAAGGTGACAAGAATATACAGATATTCTACTCTTGCTACCACCAAACAGCATTACATGTTCAGGAAGGATGTCTAGTAGTGAAGAGGTAAAAGGAGACAATTACAGGTGGTCGAGTGAGTCCTAAAAGTTCAACACAAACCGTAAGCAATATCCGTTATACAAGTTATAGTACCATTACTGCCATACTTGGGTGGCAGAAATGATGCGTGAGGGTTTCCTATACAGATCTGCCGTGGAATTTCAGTCGTTCTAGTCCTCGCACATTTTTTTTTTTAAATCCGTGTCTAACTTCGAACCAATTTTTCGTCAACAGTTCATCTACACAGGGCCTATTTCAATACATCTATGTTTTTCACAGAAATATGACAATGTTTGTTAAAGTAATCCCAACTTTGATCAATGGACCTGTTCTTTGGTTCATAATGAACATTGGCTACGGTGAGAGGGAAGATTCAGAGATCATTATTTCGAATCCTTTTCTCCTTAGACAACTCGACTCAAGCTAGGCACCGCCCATCAGACATCCTTGCAGCGTGATTGGTCAGAACTGGTACTGGTGTTTCTCCTCTCTGCTCTCAGTGCTTCCGTCGCTGCCAAGGTGTTCGTGTGATTGTTCGACGTGGTGTCTCTACCGCAACAAATTCATAGGGGGTAGGGCAAACGAACGCTTTTCTCTACGATTCTGTGACTTATTAAAATTGGTTGCGTTAAAGTTTAAGCAAACCCATATATTTTGATGAACATAGTCGAAACAATTGTAATAGATGTAATCAGCCAGCATCCCAATTATCAATGTAGTTAGTATCGATACAAAAAAAGTCAGCCATGTTCCATCATTATCTGCAAAACTAGCAATTTGGCCACACTTGACGTTTTCAGTTTTAATAATATTGCCTTTGGTGAATCCTGGTCGAAAGTAACAAGCGATCAGTCAGTCACTCCCATTTCAAATATCGTGATGTGTCAGCTGACCAGTGGGAGCAAATATGTTAGTTCTTTCACTATATTGACGACTTTTACATTTTATTCTTGCTACCACCTGACAATTTTTCTAACTTGGTGGGAGGCGTCTAACATTGAAGGGGGTTAGGGGCAATCTGTATTTACACCGGTACGAGACGTCTTCCCTGAGGTGAATGAAGTCGTCTGGAGGTGGCAAGAACAAAATGCGTCGAAGCGCCATTGTACAGTACAGACAGGACTGACATCGATGCAGCACAGATAATCAATAGTTTTATATAAATACGGAATTAGCATATATATGCTACAGCGACACTTACTGCTATGATAAATATATACGGTGTCATCGTAAATGTGACAGTGATGAAGATGATTTTATCATGTGAGATACAGATAGGTTGTGATTTATGAATACGGAATTACCGTTTATGTGCTAGTGACTTTACTGCTGTAATAAATGAACATGGAATTATAAGTGCCACTGTGATAGTGGTAGTTAATGAGTATCAAGTATAAAACTATCATCAATACTGCAGTGTTAATTATAAGAATGGTGACGACCAAGGACCGGACAAAGGACATGGTTCGAATAGCGACATGGAATGTAAACGGTGCGAATGATGAGGTTAAAGAGAGACAGATGTCACATATCAAAATTTGGAGTAAATCGGGTGAAAAATGACGATTTTATGTCCATTGAAATTTTAGGCCCTACCCACCTGACATTGACCCCCTACCGTTAATTGGCTTGAGGGTGCAAAAGTGGACATATGTGGATTAATGGAGACTAAAGGGGGTATCACACGGTACCTGAAATCATGGTTTGCCAACGGAATCATGGTTTACTGGAGCCAGGCCCAAACCCTATCACACATTCCTCGAACGCCGCAGACGGTCGGCAGGTATCTTAGAGGTTTTCTTGTGAAACATGGGATCCTTGTTATTTTTTTTTTCAGTGAGCTAAATTTCAGCAGCCCTTGTCCATAACATCTGCCCAGATGTCATCATATACCCAGTGTTGAATGAACGACGATATACAGTACTCCTTCTCCCAACGTGAGCGTTGTATCCGCGATTCCGCTCTCCCTAATGTAAACAACTGAATTATCGACATCGTTATTTCACCCTTGCACAATATAAAAGGTTATTTAAGCTTTCATAATTAATAATATATAAAATGGAAAGTACTAGGCACTCTAGGAGGGAATTATAACTTAAAAAGAAACGTTTTGTCCCTGATTCCGTGGGCACGGAATGGGTCTGGATGGAAGTGAGTTTTGCCAACGGAATCCTCGGCGGCTACCACGGTTTTGTGGGCGGTTACCACGATTTTGTCGGCAAACCTTGATTTCAGGTACCGTGTGATCGCTCTTAAATGGAGGGGCGAGAGAGTGGGAGTATGGATGGGGTTAATGCGCCGGAGTAGGTGAGAATGAGAGGGCAAAAGAGGGTGTATGTATTGTTGTGTGCAAGGGATGGAAGGAGAATATAGGAGAGTATGGATCATTTTGTTCAAGGATTGTGTGGGAGAGACAGAAAGTAGGATTACAGACGTGGGTGATTGTGTGTGTGTATGCGCCAATGCAAGTTAGTGCAAGCAGAGTGATAACAGAGTTCTGGGCAAATGTGGAATGATGCATGGAAAAGTTTTAGAGGAATGTTTTTGATTAGAGATGTGTGTGGAAAAGTAAGGAATGTGAAGGTGGATGGAGTAGCTGGTGAGTGGAGTGTGCCTGCAGAAGTGGATGAGAATGTCAGTGCTCTAGTGGACATTTGTGGAGAGAGAAGGTTGGTGATAGCCAATACCCTCTTTAGGCACAAAGTTATCCAGAGGATTATGTGGCGGGTAGTGAGAAGGGTGGGTGGTGAACTGAATGAATGGAAGCCAATGATTGATTATGTGCGTGTGGATGAGAGAATGAGAAAGTATGCAATAGATGCAAGAGCATACAGAAGTTTGGGGAGTGGATTTTCTGACCACAACATGGTGGTGGTGAAATAGGAGGGAAGGACAGGAGGAAGCAGTCCATACAAGGAGGGTAGAATGGTGGATGAATTGGGGGAGTGTGTAAGAACGGAATCTAACGGTGAATATAGGGAAGAGTAAAGTTATGGTCTTCGAGAGAAATGAAGTCACTGAATGTACAGTGAGGTTGGATGATGAGGAAGTGGAAAATGTGAGTGCCTTTAAGTACTTGGGTAGTGTGATGAGTAAGGCGGGAAGTGCTTGAGGATGAAGTGCTTGAAATGGTGCAACAGGGAAGAAAGGTTGCTGGCTTTTTGAAAGCAGTGATAAAACGTCGGAAAGCGAGCGTGGAAGCAAAAAAGTCGCTGCATGATAGTACTGTGTTACCAGCTCTAACGTATGGAAGTGAAGTTTGGACCTTGTTGGAAGGACGCAAGTCAAGAGTGAGAGCAGTGGAAATAAGTTATTTGAGAGGAAAGTGTGGAGTTACATGGAAACATAGACTGACAAATGAGGAAGTGAAGGAGAGTTGTGGTGTGGATGTGACAGAAAGCGTCAGGAGAAATACACTGAGGTGATTTGGTCTTATGGAGAGGATGGAGAGCGAGAGACTGACAAGGAAAGTGTATATGAGTGGGGTGGATGGGGGGAGAGTGAAGGGGAGGCCGAGGATGAGATGAAGGGATGGAGTGGAGAGGTATAATGACAAAGGGGTGTGTGAGCTGGGGGATGGGCAGTGAAATGCTGGGACAGGGCGACATCTAGGCGATTTGTTTGTGGCCGTCCCTAACAGGACTGAGGGGTCTGGCAATAGATAGATAGAACAATGGACTTACCAGGTTTGTTCCAAAGTGATAATGGTATATGAATATGGAATTGCAAGATATACATCAAGTGCTGTAATATTATTGCTGGTTGTAATTAGTGATAAATGGCGATGGAATTACAATATAAATGCCACAATAAAAAAAAGCGAGAAATGAATACGGAATCACTATGAATGTGCCGGAGATATACAGTATTGTGATAAGTAACTATGGACTTACAAGTAACAGATCCATTAATTTGCGCTTTCTTAAATAAATACAGCATCACCATAATATACCTGTGACGGTACTTAATTCTGATAACTGAATACGTAATCACCATCTCAGGCTGTACGTACATGATTTGTGCTGTGATAAATCAGTACAGATGGAATGGCTGTACGGGTGCTAAACTGACATTGACTGCCGTGATAAATAATAGGTTGCCATGCACTCGGAATGCCAAAGTGATAATTAGTGATACATGAAAATGGAAGTAACAGTAAAGTGTCATAGAAATTTAATATGATGTGATGAATACGAAATTCCCTTATGACAAATAAGTAATTTGCGATAAATGATTGTGGATTACCATATACGGTATATACTACAGTGATGAAATTGATGCTCTAATAAATGAATGCGGAATAATTGAGTGCAGGAAATGCTTGGCAATTCTGAGTGTAACGGGAAGAATCAAACAACACGAGGACCAGCTTCGTCAAGGTGGTGAGTAGAATCACTCATCAGTTTCATCCTTTCAGTACGATGACGTCTGTTTTCATGCTCTAACTTGTATCTCCGGACGATTTTATTCAGGTTAATGAAGGCAATAATATGACCTTTCCAATACAGAATCTATCTTCAGTTGAGTAACACCGTCTGTTGGTAGCAAGACTCATCCTGCTGAAAGTTTAATGGTATTATTAGTAACATTATGAAGGGGTCTAGTGGAGCCGAGAGAATACCGTTTTTTACTCTAAGCTGGCCCAGATTTTCTTCATTTTGCAGCTTATTTCACGTAGCTGTTTGCCAGAAAGATACAAAACTACTCTAAATACTTTTCATAATCCTTCTTTGTGACTAGCATCAAAATCTAGTGTCAGTCTGTTCTCACAACTTAGCATTCAAGACGAAAAGATGGGAATTTTCGGCGAAGTTAATGTAAAAGGAGTGCAGTATAGTCTCATATATCCCCATTATTTTATAATATGGATTATGATGCAAGAAAATGGCGATGGATAGAAGAGAAAGTGAATCCATTATATATATGCGCAGATCTTTCTTTGTGCCCGCTGAATCCAGGGTTGAGGCGGGCAGATCTTATTGGTGGGTGAGTATGCGGGTAAAGAGTTCTGATTGGCGTAAACTAGTTGTTGACGGGCAGAAACAACATGTCTGCGCTGAAGGTCGTTCGTTCTGGTGGCCTATATATGTATGTTGGATGCTGTGCTGTGATATCTCCTATCTCTAAGTGTTATGGGTTACATGCGTTATATGCAAACTAAATGTGCCTCGGATATATTTAGTGGTGCTGGTGCTGGGAGTGTTGGATTATCTACTTCCTGTATATATCTAAAATCTGTAAGTCCCGAGACACCCTCTGTATATCGCTTGGTGTACTCTCTGGAACCTGTGTGACTTATATACGATGGATGTCTAATGGATATTATGTTATCTGACTGGAAGCTCTGATATCCTTGCCATTCCTTCTTTTAGCCTATATGTACGCTAAGTGTTGTGTTTTGCTACCTGAATGGATGCTGTGGTTTCAGTTATGTGTTTGATGCTGTGTCATCTGCTGATTGCATGAATGTTTTGTTAGCTCTTACCTGAATGAACGCTGTTATCTGTTACCTTTGTTGATGCAGTGTTATCTACTGCTTGTGTCATTTACGCAGGATGTTGGTGTCTGTGCTGATGCTGTGCTATGTGTCTAATTGGACGCTGTAATAATACCTTTGTGCGTTACTGAGTGCTGTGTTACGTCACCTGTGCTTCTTATTAAATGCTGTTATGTTACCTGGGTGTGCTATTGGGTACTGTGTTACTGGGTGCTGTGTTATTTGTTGCCTGTTTTATACGCTATCTTCGCTGATGCTGTGTTATTACCTGTGTTGATGCTGTGTTATTACCTGTGTTGATGCTGTGTTATGTTACCTGTGTTGATGCTGTGTTATGTAACCTGTCTTGATGCTGTGTTGTTACCTGTGTTGATGCTGTGTTGTTACCTGTGTTGATGGTGTGTAATGTTACCTGTGTTGATGGTGTGTAATGTTACCTGTGTTGATGCTGTGTTATGTTTCCTGTGTTGATGGTGTGTTGTTACCTGTGTTGATGCTGTGTTATCTGTTGCAAGTGTGTTATTGGATGGAATTATGTCGTGTGTGTGTGTGTGTTTAGATTGTGCGTTTTCTCTTATCTGTGTTGATGCTGTTTTTTTTTTATACTTGTGTGCTTTATTGGATGCTGTGTTACGTTCTCTGTCTCGTACGCGATGAATGCTGTGACAGATGCTGCCTTGTCCCTTGTGTGTCCTATCAGCTGAATCTTGTGTTAGTGCAAGAAATGCTACCATCATCACTTTAAGAGTTCCACCGTATGCATAATAGACTCGTCTGGTTTTAGTAGGAAAGGAAGATAAATGAAAGACATCACCTGCGTGACGAGAGTTGATGAATATTATTATTGTTATTATTATTATTATTATTATTAATATTATTATTTTTATGGTGATGATGATGATTATTATTATTATTATTTCTCACGAAGAAGTAAATTGCTCGTATTCATTCAATTCCAGAGGTACGGCCATCATACTTGGCCATCTGAGTCCCCCACCTGGCGGCTTCATATGAAACCAGTATCATCCAGTTCCCAGTAATAGTTTTCCAGTTACAGTAAAAAACTTGTAAAAATAGTCTTCGCGGATTCTCATTAACCGCTATAGGTACAGACTTGAAATTTTTGTGGGGCATAGCCAAGGTCGGGGAGCAGGTCTGAAATGACTATGGTCCCATTTGGGCCTGTAGTTTCTGTTGTCGCCCAGGGGTCAATGGAAAGTAATTTTGGGGCCGCCATTTTTGCTCTGCGAAGATTTTGTTGCTTTCGCCTTCGCCCAACGTGTTTGACACTTCTAGGAGGGCCTGCTGCACCAAGTCTTCACTTCGAAGTGTTCACTATATGAAGGGCGTTGAAATCAGCAGGGCCAGCGATTGCTTGTTATGTGAGTTATTTAAACTGCTATTGGCAGTTTTCGATTTTTGGTTATTATTACTCGCTTAAATGCCACCTTTGGCCGCCTCCGCTCGATGTCAGAAGGCCAGAAATGAGTCATAACTAGATAACCGGTGGCCTGATTGGACTGGAAATGATTTTATTCTTCAAGTTAGAGCATTTTAACGGTACCCTACTCTAACAAAAATTGCGCTACGTTGCACAGTTTTTGCTGTGTTACAGTAACAAACAGACAGACATACAAAAATCGGATCATTATAATATAGATTATTATTATTATTATTATTATTATTATTATTATTATTATTATTATTAT
>JAGKTI010043159.1:0-10008 GCA_018397915.1 Birgus latro
CAAATCGCCCACCATGAGAGGAACGAAACTTCTGTGGCCAATAGTACCTTATATCCACACTAAACCAAGTGAATATGTCTAACTTTTAGGGACCCAAGGCTAGAAGAGCTTAGTGATAGTGATGTATTTTATATCAGCAAAAGGCTAAAGTATGCTAGACTTCACTCAGTTCAAGTCTCTGAAGCCTATGTGTCTCAATTGTTAGCTATAGATCTGAGTCTGTTAATTACTTAGCGAAAACGTGAGCCATTCATCAGGGAATTATTAAATCATTACCTTCAGATGTACGAGTAATTGTAACCAATAAAATTTATGTTACGAGTTTTGTGTATGTTATTGATCCCCATGTACGACAAAATGGTGTCTTTGAATACCTGACTTTCTGAATTTATCGAAAATAGATCACAATGACAAGATTTAACGAAAACACAAATCAAAAGTTTTAGATTTATCAAAATAATAATAAAAAGGACAGTGTACCCAAGACAAAGTTGGACCGACTGAATATTCATAACAAAACTGATGGGTCTTGGAAAAATAAAACACCCCAAAATAAATCCTGGGACACTGCATAATACCATAAGAACACTACCTGCCTCGATAAAGAGCAGCCAGACCAGAGTGACAAGCCAAGTAATACGGTCCTTGTCAGACAAGGAACAAAGCTGCCAGGCCAGCTGTGTCACTCATAACCTCTGAAGACCATGTCATCGCCACCCTTACCCACACACACACAGCTGTATCTATAACTATGGTCGACACTGGTTCGGGTGTCACGTGTTGTGTGATGATGATGATGAAGGGAGACCCAAGTATTTGTTTTTGCCCCAATTTTGGGGGGGGTTTAACGTTTTCTATGATTAATAAAGGGGAGACTATGCTATTTTTTAATCGCCTATCCTCGGCTCCCTACGCTTCTGAGGGTGCACTGAATGGTGGTCTGTGGCGTATTCCATTTATTAGATTGCAATAAAATCAATTACACACCCGTATTCCTCGTTTTATCATGCCCTTGTTGCTGTTGATCCCGTCGTTCTTGTGGTCGTAGGCTGGTCTGTAGGTGATCCCAGTGGACTGCAGGCTGAAGTTTCCCTTTCTTGATGTTCACTGTCCTCCTGTAGGGAGATAGGGAGCGTTTAGGGCTGGTTATGTGACCTGGAAGCTCCAGCGCCTCGTGTGGCGTGTTGTGGTGCATATATTATATATGTAATGATACAGTGTGCTGTGCTGTAACAAAAACTCCATATTAAATAAATATAAATAGTGCAAATAGGTCAATTATTGATTTAATTTGCCGTGAAAACTCAGTCGTACGTCTGGCAAACAAATTATTTACCTATTTGATCGTACAGCATATATAACAATAACTTTACCAAACTATTAAAATCCATTGAAAAACAATAATATATCTCTAGTACATTACCTCAGGGAAGAAAATCAGGTGGAATTCCAAGTATATTACGGAGAATAGTGTGTAAAATCCTCCGTGCTGGGATCAGAGTGGAGTCTCGGCGTGTAGCAGCGAAAAACTATCAGTAGGCAGCCAAACACCGTGGCGGTGTGAGGTCTGGTCAGTGCTCGTCTCAGTCGTCTGCTGGGATAGCCGACTCGGTCTCTATCACTGTCTGTTTCCATTTCTATCTCTTTCACTGTATATTTCCATTTCTGTCTCTATCACTGTATTTTTCAGTTTCTATCTCTATCACTGTATTTTTCCATTTCTATCTCTATCACTGTATTTTTCCATTTCTATCTATCAGTTTCCATTTCTGTCTGTCACTGTCTATTTCCACTTCTATCTCTCACTGTCTATTTCCATCTGTTTCTCCATTTCTACTTCTGTATCACTATTTCCGTTTCTATCTATTACTATTTCCATTTCTATCTCTATCACTATATCCATTTCTATCTGTCTCATACACACACAAACACAATTTTGCAATTACCATCGTCATATACACTATACCATAAACATTTATATACTCGCATACCATGCCTTAACCACAGGCACGCACCCCCAACAATCCTCCCCCCCCCTCTCTCTCTCTCACACACACACACACACACACACACACGTACAGACTATAACACAAATATACAGATTATCACAAACACTCTTACACACACAAACTTCCCACAATAACCCTTACACACACACACACACACACAAACACCCTTAAACACACGGACAACCCACAAACCATATACTTAACACCAATGCTCTTGTGACTAAGTCTGGACTGAATAAAAAAGTGTTTGTGGAGGTATAACTACATGTATTAACAATCAGGCTCCTATGAACCAAACAGGATGAAATCGTCCGAGTTAGCTCGAATAAAACTACGAGAAGACACACCACCAGAAGACAGACTAAAATATCTAGGACATGACTATCCCCCTAAAAATGCTTCATGATAATCTTCTTTGGACTCCTTGTATGGACTTTGAAATATCGAGAGAGAGCTTAATGCTAATACATAATGATCCGAGACAGAGTTAGAATCAAGGCGGGAAATGAAGCTTACTAATTTTTAAGTCCTGTAGATTAATTAGGCATAAATAATTGGGTGGGATGTGTTTAGGAATACCCAATATAGAAAGGAGTATCATGAGCAAGGGTCGGCTAACGTAGGAAAACAGACTGACTCGTAAGGATGGTTTCGAAGCAATATATTATAATTTATTATTTAACTTACGGTATGATTTATGCGAGATCTGAGCTAGCTTTATATATTCTACTAGAAAATCAATGAATATAGGACAAGTAGTAGTAGTAACAGCATAAACAGACCTTAAAATGGCGGAAAACAAGCGGAGATACGGCTGTGCAGGCAGGTGTGGTCCTGGTGGCGGTGCAGTGAACTAACCAAGCTGATGACGTTAAGGTGGCGACCACCGCCTCTCATTTGTACCACAGACGCCCTATAGGACGGACCTCCAAGCTCCACCTTCCCAGCTGATGGACTTTGACGATTTTTTTCCTCCATTTCAGGTCTGTTTTGGGAAGTTAAAAGCCCATTATTTGAAGCATGATTTATTTTCCAAGTTTTTGATGTCTTTCGGCGAAAACGAAGCTCGAATTTAATTTCTTTAATATTTTTTTAAGAAATAGCCAGATATTCTTAGGAATTTTGCCGGTCTTTGCAATATGTCTGCCAGTGAGGTGAAGGAAGCCGGCAGACTGTCCTTTCAACTTAGTGAAATTTCAATACTACCTACACCAATACCAGTGTCCTCATTACTGCCTGCTGTCTACGTTATTTATTTCAATATACATAATTTTACAGTAAGAATTTTTCCTACTCTACCACAAACAGTAAGACTGGAAATAAGCCACATATGTTGAGGCCTGATCGTGAATAAATCCTCCTGTTAACCCCAGTAAACCGATGACGAGTTATTCTATTTTATTCCTCACATCTGAAGACAATTGTATTTACTTTAATTTTTACGAATTAAAAGAGTTATGGGCATTTATTCTGTAACTGGGGAATTATTTTCAAACTAGGGATTATTATTTCGAACTGGGAGGATTAGACACATCATTCATTAATCCTTTAGCTACGAGAGATACCATAAGTTGGATAAAAGCGTCTGATGGTTGCCTGATATCAAACTGGAAGGGGTATTACAGAATCAATTTCTGCCCCTGATAGGCCTTCAATACTGCCGTTAACTCCTTCACTGTAGAGTATTTTGCCAATTATTCTCGCTATTTCCAAACTATTTAAATCAGCCTAATTTATGATCTAAAGGGGTTTGATACAGCCTTAACCCCTTCACTATTACAAGTCCTATGTTGATTAAAATCGTCTGAAGGCAGGATGAACTAAACGAAAAAATTCGTTGAACTGAAGAGATTAAAACTGATTTCTGGGTCGTATTTATGACTATAGTCCATTTCACCAAGTTTGGCACCATCTTTGATGTCCTCCACACCTGTAGTGTTGATGTAAATCCTCTGCACTATGTGAACCTCCATTTATTACCTTGAGAATCAATATAAAAAGGCGATACAAAAAGGTATATCCAGTAATAAGGGCCTTTATCAGTACTACAGGTACTGAGGACATCACTGGTGGGGCCAGACTCGGTGAAATGGAGAGTAGTTCTCACACTCTGGTACAGATTTCCGTTCTTTTGCAGCCTATTTTACTAAGCTCAGTGGCAGAATATAAAATGCTATGGCTAAATAAGTCTCAGTAAGATAAATGTTATTCATATTTCGCCTCAATATTCGTCTCCACAAATTAGCTAAACTCCGCATTTTTTCCCCAGGCTGTACTTCGCTCGCTGGTACAATGTTCAACAGCACCGAGGAATGAAGAGCAAGCAAGAATTAACACCTTCACTATGAGAGATGCAAATATGAATCCACTGGACTGATTGCTGAAGTTAGCCCTGTCCTGCAGCTCGCCATCCTTTTGGTACAATCAGTGCCACCACACGGTGTCCCTCTACATCATCAAAATGGATGGATGGAGGTTGCATTTAATCCCTTCTGTTGGACACCCTTCTAGATCTGAAGTACTCCGTCAGAGGCAGTCAAAATACAATCATACAGGCGTCATCCTACTGAAGGGTCAAAACCAGCAGCTTCAGCAACAGGTATATGCAAGAATATTGTCTATCTATCTATCTATTGCCCGACGCCTTAATCCTGTCCCCCGCCATTTCACTGCAAGGCTCCAAGCTCACCCCCCCCCCTTCTCTCATATACCTCTCCACTCCATCCCTCCATCTTATCCTTGGTCTCCCCCTCCCTCTCCCACCTCACTCACATACTCTCCTCGTCAGTCTCTCACTCTCCATCCACCCCACATGGCCAAACCACCTAATGTGTTCTTCCTAACGCATCCTATCAAATCCACATCCACACCACAACGTTCCTTCACTTCCTCATTTGTCAGTCTCTCTCTCCATGTGACCCCACATGCTCCTCTCATTTAACTCATTTCCACTGCTCTCACTCTTCTGTCCCTCCAACAGGGTCCAAGCTTCACTTCCATATGCTAGAGTTGGTATCACAATACTGTCATGTAGCAGCTTTTTCACTTCCATGCTCACTTCCCTGTTCCTTATCACTGCTTTCAAGGAACCAGGCACCTTTCTTCCCTGCTGCACCCTTTCAAGCACTTCACCCTCTAAACTTCCATCCTTACTCATCACACTACCCAAGTACTTAAATGAACTCATTCTCCATATCCTTCCTATCCAATATCACTGTAATTTGCTAATATTATTGCGTATAAATTTGCGATTATCGTTGTTGCAAGTGAACATCTCTGATATGAACAACCTTGTGTAAACTCTACACACTAATTAATCCTTTAATTGCACTCATTTTAAATCTTAACATGTATAAACTTTTTATACTGATATGGCCTAATCTTTTACCCACAGGTTGGCTCGCTGGCGTGTAGTGATTGTAGGGTGGAGGGCAGGCTGGGGTGTGGGTGGGGGGTAGCCAGGAGCAGGGAGGGCCATGGGGCAAGCTTAGGTGGGTTAGGCAGCAGAGTTATGGTCATCTAGGTTGGCTTTCTAGGCTAGATGAAGTTCGGAGTGTGGTCTTAGGCCATCTGTTTAGCTTACTTGGTTGGTGTTGGTTGTATGGTTGGCCGGCCGGTCATGTCTGTGGTTGTCGACGTTGGTGGTTGGACACGGCAGGTTCTCTGAGCAGCGATACACCACCAACGGAGGAGCGACAGCAGCAGCAGCATCGTCCTTATCGTCATCAGAATTAGTAGCGGCAGCAGCAGCAGCAGCAGTAACTTCAGCGATGAGACGGGTAACTGATGATCCTGAAATGGAAATGAAATTAGCCAAATGTAACACATGACACAAACTTCAGTTCTGAATAATGGTTGAATATTAATCTAGATGAGTAAAGACCTAAACACCTAATGTACATAACATGTATGATGCTTTCCTGAACAAGTATACAGTATATGGCTTTACTTAGTCTAATATGACAGAACTAAAAGCACATTAGGTTATGATATATATGATTTTGACAGGCGAGTGCGGAAGAGTGGAGATTCATCATCGACCACCCAGCTTCCCTGAACCCGATGTGATGAGAGGGGGCGAGGACGGGAGAGGGGGTAATGGAGCAGGACGGACGAGTAAGGGAGCGAGGACAGGCGAGGGGGCGAGAAGATAAGACCCACGAGGGGACGAGCTACTACTTCGACGGGATGCTGGTGTGTAAGCTGTTGGCAACCTTTCCCTTGTGACCGTATTCTCGTCAGCTCAGTAGTATCTCTGGTGCATTTACCCTAACTTGACGGGTATCCATAACCCCTTTATGTTCAGTCTATAGCAAAGCAATAATCAGACTGGAGGATTTGACTAGTAATAAGGTTACTCACTCCTACCTTGAAGGGTAAGTCCATCGAATTTCATGTAGCCACGACATAGGTAATGAAAAACAGCTAATACTATTCACTGCACATTCTAGTAAAGGTGTGAGTGGTCAAGGCAGGTGAAAGAAACCTATGGCACCATGTTACTTGTAGATGCTAAATGTTACTCTTCCACTTTAGGCACTATGTAGATGCTAAACAAATCGTGAAGGAAGAGGCATTAAAGAAATATAATCTCATGAGAACGTCACTATGCTATCACTTAAATCTACTGAATTAAGACAACTGATAGAGAATTATAGATGAGAACTGTTGCTGTGACTGTTAATCTTACAGACTGATGCAGACGACCCACCTACGACGAGAGGCGGGACCTGCAGCGTCGGCGTGGGGGTGTTGTGTCGGAGTGGGGCTTGGTGGTCGGCGTGGGACTGCGGCGTCAGCGTGGAGCTGCAGTGCTGATGTGAGACTGCAGCAAATAGTCGACAGGAGCTGCAATGGTAAGAAATAAGTTTTCAGTCTTCGTTTTCGTTTTTGAAGGCTCCAACATGCTTGCATGTGTCAGCCTTGGTCACCTAATGGCGGCTCTCCATGCTGCTCGATCTCTGGCAGCCTCCCTATTCAGTCCCTTAACCCTTAAGTCACATTTAATGACCTCGTCCCATGTCTTTCTCGGTCTACCCCTCCCAACCCCTCCCCCAATATTAACACTTCTCACCCTCTGTACCCAATTATCATCCCCCATCCTCTCCACATGTCCAAACCACCTCAGCCTCAGTCTTGTGCTAAAGTTTGTTCACACCTTGGCACAGTTGCCAAACACTGAGAAAACCAGACAATTAGTGAAAAAATACGACCAAACAAAAATAAATAACTTCTATGCAGATGTAAAGTGCTATCAAAAGTTCTATCTGTCTGCACATGCGTAAGCTAAAGATCACATAATCTATTTCTTGCATTTAACCTTTAAAAGGGAATTGCGTAACATTGTAAAGAACATTCCCATCAAATAGCTGCTTATATACCTTAGAAGAAATGATGCGGCAGTGTTCATCTTCCGCAGGGATGCAGACGGCGTACCTACAACGTTGGGGAAGAGGCGGGAGCTGTCAGAGTGGGTGGAAGCTTTGTGGCCGGCGGTAGGTTCGGATGCTGCAGTGGTAAGATAAATTTGCTGTATGATAAATCTGCTTATACTTGCTGACCTAAAACCCTTAAAACATCTGCATGTGTAACTGAAACATCCATGTGCACAAACACCTTAAGAGAACTGCTGCTGAGACTACGTTCATCTTGCAGGGGGTGAGGAGCTGCCGAGATTGAGTTGTTCTTGTCGCCAGGATTAGATGAGGGCGGGAGATGAAGTGTCAGTCGGGAACTGTGGAAGCTGCAAACGGTAAGATGTAGTTTAGTGTTAAGATATCCGAATCTAATTACATGTCTTGGTCAGTTAAATATCTGCACGACAGTGAAAATAAACAGCCATGTATATACATATAAGTTGGCTGTCTGTTACAAATAATTCGGTCATCTTTCAGGAGTATGCTGAGGATCTCTGACGGAGTACAGACCTGAGACGCTGGCGGCAGATACACTGGTGGTGGAAGTGTCGTCGGAACCTGTCGGGGGCGTGTGGGACCATCGATGAGGCCTGTCGGGGCTTGTGCGGGCGTCGTTGGAACCTGTGGTATTGCCGACAGTTGCAATGATGAACAGTTTTGTTGACAGAGGTAATCTTGTTGGCATAATGGACTTAATGCCTCTTCCTAAGCGATTTACTTGTCACTTTAATACTTTTGTGCAATATAGATATACTTACAGCATAAATGACATTGGTGTCATTAAACAATCTGCAGGAATAACATTAAGGTATCTTTAATGTCATAAGGAAGAGGTGTTAATGAAATAGACCAACAAGATAGTGGCTCATCTTCCATATCCAGTTATAGATGGTAAATAATTGTGTAAAAAAAGTTTATGTAGCAGATTCAGTAACTGAAATAGCTTATCGGACTCGAGATCTGTCTGTTCACCGACACTGGTATTACAAGGAGTGACGTGTGAGCAGAAGTGTACTGTACATTCACTTATCGAGGTGGCCAGAACAGCATAGAGAGCACAATGAGAGGAAGCCAGAGGGAAAGATGAGCAAGGAATACAAGAAATTATGCCTATGACACAAGAAGCAAGTCGAGATATGATACGAGTTATACTGGGATGCCAGAGTAAAGCCTGCATTTCATCACGCCAGGTACAGTTTAGTTGTATGAAATTTGATAGATGTGGAATATGATCATACTGTTGAATATATGATTACACTGTTGGATACGTTAATAAATTAGCTTCCATGCGTCGGCTTCGAAATTATATTATATACGAATTAAGACATTATATCAGTACAGTTATTACACGACAAAAAGTTATCCATATATTGAGCCTTTTCAACGTTTTTCTTTGTCGTTAAATTTGCAGTTATTTAGGAAGATTTCTTTAATCAAATTTCCACTGCTGCCTTTAAACGAAATTTCTACTTTCTTGAATTTGAAATCAGTAATGTATTAAAATGTTGGAATGAAGCTGACATAATGGCTGTATCAGATATGCTTCTTTTATGGAGACGATACATTAATTATAGTTTGGCTCAAAATTGAATTCTTGTGCTGACTGAGTTATGAAAAAGTGCTATGGATGTGTGATACCGTAGTACTGTCGTAGTCTACCTATGAGCTACGTAATATGGCCGCAAAAGAACGAAAATCTCCCAAGTTGACAAATGAACTGTAGAATAAATAAAATACCTACTTGGCAGGTGGAGTGAAGGCTGGGATGCTGAAGAGAAGCCGATGGTAGAGGGACACCGGTGATGCTGACCGTGGGAAATACGATGCTGACCGTGACCGTGGGAGATGATGCTGACGGCGACAGGGGGAGAGACCTCAACAAAGAGCCTCATCTGAAGGGAAGATTGGGTAAGTACTCGTACTTATGCAAAACACTATATTATACAATGAGACAACAAGGGCGAAATATCTAGAACAGAAAGTGAAAGCTAAACTAATGTAAACATAATTAAATGTGTGGATATTTTCAACAAAGCCACAGTCCGAAATAACGAATACACTGTTATAAGTCCTAATTTTGTATGGTATTTACAGGAGTGAAATCATCCAGCTTGTGCTACCTGAACATACTCTTTGATGCCACCGATACCCCGTCTTGAATTCACCCCTCCGAGGATCCGCTGCCTACCCTGCAATATCCTCCTCTATTATCCGGTAATGTACGAGGACTTTTAGCCTCGCAGTATTTTTGATTTTACACCAATCAGTCGTTAGTCAGTATATGGTAGTTTTAGTTCACGACTCGGTATAGTTCTAAACACTCTGCCTTCAGTTAATATCTAGGCCTTGCTCAGCCCATAGTCTTCAGTTCTGTCATAGGGTTGTATCATTTTAAAAGAGCGCTAAGGTGTAGACATGACCATTTTATTTACTTCCTGAAACGTAATGAAAGAATGGCAAGCCTTTCTGTATCGTTGCTGACTACACTATATTGCGGAAGGCAGGCTGATCACATAAATTAAAGGTGTTTCATAAATAAGTGTATATCACTATGGACTTGCTTACACCTTTGTGCTTTTTTT
>JAGKTI010043160.1:0-10007 GCA_018397915.1 Birgus latro
TATCCCGGACCTGGTTACCTTGGGCAGTATATATACGTTACCGTTATATCAAATTTTGCTATAGAGATATCCATTACAGTTACTTATTTACAGAATCATTTTGTTTTCCGTTTTTTTAATGTGTATTTTTACCTTTAATTTGAGTGTGAAGTATAATTTGTTAGTAGTATGAGTGAAGAGAAACGTACCATGCAGATAAGTTATGCACATTTAAGCTTGGGAAAATTTAGAAACACGGTCTCTGATCGACGTTGCACATGAACCACACCCACTTATCCATACTAGCTTGGAAGCCTTCGTAGCACCTCTTCCTTAGCGATTTATTTTGCATATGCCTAAATATTGTCTTGTGTGATTCTTATATCTGTTTACTAACGTCGTGGATTGCAAAAGTAAAATAAAAGGAGATATTAACCCTCTCATCGTCGAGGCAACTCAAACAATATACTGCAGCTAACACCAGATGATTTCATTTAGCTGAGAGAGAGTATAGGAGGCTGAGGATGTTAATATTGTCATCATTAACCATCTCATGATCGGGACAACTCAAGTTTTCTCCAGACGACATTACTCCAGATGATTTTACTTCAGCTAAGAGTGACTGTTACGGTCTTGCATGCAATATAAATCGCTGAGAAAGACGTGCTACGAAACTTAAAAAAAAAAAAAAAAATCAGGGTACAAGATCCGGGAAGTGGCCTCTTTCTGGGTGGCAGCTTCCCAGTACGACAAAGAAAGGGACTGACGCGTGGACTGGGTAGGCTCTCTGGCATCTCTTCCTTGCTGACTGGAATGACTGACTGTAGGAACAACTGTAGCAATGTGATCCACCAGGCTCTTTACTTCCTATTCCTTTCTGACTGTTTTTTTTTTTTTTTAAGTGCAAGAAACAAGAGGACAACGCTGGTATTCTCTCCCAACCAACATGAGTGGAGTTTATTTAGCTGAGAGTGAGTTACAGGAGCCGAGAATGTTAATAGTGCCACCAAGAACCCTCTCATGATCAGGACAACTCCAGTATTTGACTTCAGGTAACGCTAGCCAACAATTCAGCTGAGAGTAATTCACGGGAGCCTCAGAGTCTTCAATAACCTAGCGGCGTAATAGTGAAGGTTATTTATTGCTGCCGTCTACTGACAAACATCCCTTACCCCTTTCGGCTCAGTTGATGCCCAGACTGGAGGGTTCACCAGACTTGTAATCAGGGAAACTCACTCCTACCTTACTACTAAGGCCAGTAAAATTTCATGCAACCACACCTTAATATTTCTGTCACGAGTGGCCAGTAATTCTGTCGAGTGAAGATAACCTGACTAAACTAGCTGTACTCTAACTCGGCCCAGATTTTAGCCGTTTTGCAGCTAATTTCACGTACCTCAGTGGCAGAACAATACTACAGCTCTACATCCTTTCCACAACACCTCTTCGTGACTAGCATCATATTTTAGTGTTTATTGTTACACCTCAGTATTAAAGATGGAGAGATGAGAATTTTTGACCAAGTCATAGTTAAAAGGGTGTAGTGTAAATATCACGCGTGAAACTGTTATCCATACTTACACCTTAACCCCTGCAGTCCAGTTACATACTTTTTGTTGTGTTCTTGGTATCTCCAGACGATTTTATTTGTCTGAGGAGGAACTTTTCGAACTGGAGGGGTTAGACATCGCCTTATAATCTCCTTCTCTATTAGATCTGTCGTTTTGAATGCAGTCATCTGGTGGTAACTGTCATAAGTTGACAAGAAAATCGTCAGATATATATTTACAAGATTAAAAAGGAGAAATATGTAACCGGCTTGAAGAGGTTAATGCCTTCGTTATGATAATGATGTATGTGTGTTACTCTTTTCAACCCGGACGCTTGTGAAACTTAGGAAGGACCTACTGTTGTGAAGAAGTTAGCGACAATCTACGTTAACTCCTTCAAATGATGCCATTCCCTTACACACAATGCTTGCCACCCCCATACGGTTTTTCATAAGGAATTTAGAAATGACTCTTCTTAGTGAAACGTTCAGTATTACATGATATTTGTGTGCCTCTGAGATAGACGTGGACTGCTTTCATAATATCATCATTTCAGTCTTCATTCCAGCCGAAAGTATAGGGTTAGATAGGATTTAAAAAAAAAAAAAAAAAAAGCATAACGGTGGGAAAGCTATCAACAGCAGGGCCACTGAAATGAAGCAAACCATCATTCATACATCACTTGTAAGGTTTCGGAATCTGGCTCAGACGCACAAACATAACCATCTTCACATATTATTCTGTATTTTGCCGTATAGATACCCTTCAGATTCCTCCAGTTTCTCAAGTAATAAAAGCGGTGCCAAACCCTTATCACTTCTCCTTGCAATCTTCATCCAACTGTTTCGAACTCTGTCAGTTTAGCTTATTCAACTTCCATACCTATCATTCTAACTCACAGTTTTACTACATTTATCCACCCTCTCAGCTTATCATGCCTCCCTCCACCTTTATACCGGCGAGCAGCCGACTCATGTCTCATATTCATTTCCCTATATGGCCATACTACAGTATCTAAGCACACTCCCCTCTACCGCTTGATGAGAAAGCTTCTTCAAATCACATTTTGAACGAATTACATGCAAATGATATTTACACTCTCAGACTCCTTGACTAACTCTCAGCTGTATAAAATCGTTGTTAGTTGGAAAAGAACACTAAAGTTATCCTGACAATGGAAGGGTTAACTTGCCCATAGCAGGATAAAGTTGGTAAAAAAGAGGACCAAGACTGCCGAGTACACGACATCAACTAACTTCCTTATATGACACTTTAACAACTAACTTCCTTATATGACAACTTATTATCAGTTAACTTCCTTATACGATACGTTTGTCATGAATTCGCGAGATTGTGTTATTATGCCTATTCGAGACATTGTATTACTATGGGAACTCACAACATCGTATTATTGTGCGAGCCTACGAACGCAGTGGGAAATCTCAGAAACTTTCGCTCAGGCAGCTAACTGTCCTGTGATGGCACTCCGACTGTAACTGATTTGTCAGAACATTTGCCATTGTTTCAGGAGTGACTATTCTTATGCACGATATTAGCCCGTCAATGAGTGAATTCATTACGTGTGTATATCGTTCGCCCCACCTCTTTTAACCGTTGGAGTTAAGCCACGCCCACTTCCGGTGAACATGACTTTGTACCAGGCATGAGAGATCGTTTATTCGTTTCAGTTGGACAGCGAGTAGGGACCCTTGAAGGGGTGCCCAATAAACTAGCCCTACGGGGTCAAATTCAATTCATTAAGAATAGATGTGCGCCGCGGCGAGGATTCCCGGGGATTTGTCTACTCCTGAGCTGCGGGACTTAGCTCGGCGACGCACCGCCATGCTCCTCCACCACTGAGCTCTATAGTATGGAGTGGCTTTCTCAATCTCATGGGCAGCACCACGTAGTTTGTGTAGCAGTCACCAGGGGCCCACGGCGGCGCTGATGTTATTTATCTACACCACCGACGCACCGGTGAATTCGGAAAATATAGTGCCATGCCCCACTGCTTAGCTTATGTAAGCAACAGCGAAACAGAAACAGCAAGCTAAGAACAGTGGATCCAATTGCATTACCATTGTGGAGGCGACGAGTGGAGGGGTTTCAATATGGCGGCCAAGGCTTCACGCTCGCTGCGGAGACAGCCACTCCATATTATAGAGCTCAGTGTCCACTCACCGACCGACAGTCGACCGTAGTTTAAAGTTAGTGATGGACGGCCAAGAGAGAGAGATGGATAGCGCGCGTCTCGATCTATGGATCGTCTATGATTCCCGGAGATCACCCATTTCCATCGGCAGCCCAGGGAGTGTGGACGTAGCAACGGACGAGCAGGCAGGAAGATCGTCGAAGATTACCCTACTCGTCTCGCGGTGTCTTAGCGGCGACTCCAGTCTACAGTCCTGTGACTTCACATCTCCAATTAACAGTATTGTTACGTCCCCACCCCACACTGCTACAGGCTCCAACAGCAGTAGTCCAGTATAGGAAGGATGTTGCCCAGTGAGTTGTTCTTATTGTCAGCCTTTCGGTGTATAGCACACAAGATCAGCTGAGGAGAAAATAAATACTGGCTTCTTAACTTCACTGTCTTTATTTTCCAAGTAATTACACTGAATGCTTTCTAACTTCACTTCACTATTCTCACAAGCACTGGGGCTATGCAGTTACACTTAATGCTTGACAACACTTAGTACCGAAATAAACAAACTTCACTGACACTGTACTGACACTCAAACTGAACTGAAAACCGACTAAACTTCACTCAAACTGAACTGAAAACCGATTTTAAACCAAACTGAACTGAAACCCGACTGAACTTGAACCAGTCTCTTCCCCATCCTTATATAAGCTTGCAACTTGAGAAACTTCTAGCACAAACTCGACGAGGCAACAACAGTTACCAACCAGGAGACATCAAAACATGCCAGAGTTTTCTTACATTACATCACTGTAAATTATTCTGCATAAAAACTTAAACTGAATTACATAACTTAATAAGCAGTCACATAAATAATACATTATAAAGAAAAAGAGCACAAAAAATAATGTATAACTTACGAAACAACTACGCTCACAAACAGCAGGCAAACTAGCAACTCTGACTCGTACCGAAACCTACGGTACGGGAAACGTCGAGAAGCTTCTCGAGCACATAACTGACAAATTCCGCTTCTTAACATTAACCCCTGCCTAGTTCTTTCTCGACCCGACAAAACTACACAGTATATACAAGCATAATTAATCCTAATGAAACATCTAACTCTACATGAAATAATCCTTCAGCTTATCAGGTCATCTGTGCTGCTTCCAACAATGTCCTTGTTTCTCTGGGAAGTTCTTGGTCCTCATCCTGATTCACTTCTCCCCTCGGGAAACTGTCACCATCCTCTTGCACTTCAGCTCCGTGGTCCTTCTAAACATCCTTAGCTGCAGGAGAGCACGATTCCTCGGAGACGTCACAGCTGTACTGTCCCGGCCCATGATACTGCCACAGACGATTCACGTTTACCACCTTTGGGTGAGACTTCCTGCCTCCCCGAATCCGATTTGTTACGTCTGATAGGCAGTCCAACACGGTGTAAAACCGTTCCAGGAGCTCTGCAGGTTTGGTGACTGTCCCTTTTTTCGCTAAGGATTGTGTAATCAAACTTGATCACCATCCTTGAAGCTCACGTCACTGGCCTTGGCATCATGCTTGCACTTCACCTCTCCTGAAAACTTGAGGGCCCCTCGCACTTGATGATGTACACCAGCCAGCCTTTCCTGAAGGTGCTTTGCATAGCCGGTGGTGTTTGTAGACAGCTCTTCACCAGATGGTCTTCCTATTAACAAGTCAATGGGTAAGTTTAACTCGTGGCCCAACATCAATTTTGCAGGGGTGTAGCTGGTAGACTCATGGGATGCAGACTGATATGCCATCAGCAATGCAGGTAATTTCTCGTCCCGTTCTATTTGTCCATCTACCCAGTACTTGGCCAGTTCTTGTTCCAGGGTTCAGTTGAAATTCTCCACCATCCCATCTGACTGTGGCCTTAGGGAGGTCGTCCTGGTCTTCTTGATCCCTAGTAACTTGCAGCACTCACAGAACACAGCAGACTAAAAATTTCTACCCTGGTCTGAATGTAGCTCTTGTGGCATCCCAAAACAACCAAAAAACTTGTCAACCAACACCTGAGTAACAGTCGCAGCCTCTTGATCGGGGATAGCATAAGCTTTCTGGCCACTTTGTGAAGTAGTCCATGGCGACACATATATACCGGTTTCCTCTTTCAGTGAGTGGCAAAGGTCCAGCAATGTCCACCACGACTCTTTTCATTGGTGTACCCACTTGGTACAGCTGAATAGGGGCGCAACCACGTTTCTTGGGTTCCTTCTTGGCACAGCACACATTGCAGGCCCGACACCATTCTTCAACATCCTGGTGCATGCCAATCCAGTAGAACCTCTGTTGCAACCGGTTAAGAGTTTTCTTCACTCCCAGGTGCCCACTAGTGATCTGGTCTTGACTTATCCAAGATCTCTGACCTCATCTTCTTCGGAACCACCAGTTACCAATACTTGCTGAGGCCATCGGGTGTCTCCCACTGATGCTCCAGTCGTCCGTAATTCAAACAAAGAAGGTTCCACTGACTCCAGCACCTCTTGGTCTTAGGGCTTAACCTGGAAACTTCTTCTCAAGATGGTCGCACTGTACGCAGCTACAGCCATTCTAGCACTGGCTGAAAATCTGCATCCTCCATCTGCATCCTCTTCAGGTCTGCTTCATCTGACGTTGGTCTTATCACTGCAGTACAGCTGCATTTCTTACTATGATCTTCCTTTTTACTACACTGCTGGCACTCTGGATCACAAGGCTGACGACTCAGGTTGTCAGCATTGCCATGTACTCGCCCAGGACGGTGCTGCACCTCATAATATTGCTGGTCTAGCTTCCCAAGCCAGCATGCCAGTTGTCCTTCCGGATTCTTTAGCGTTTTCAGCCACTTGAGTGCCGCATGGTCCGTCCTGATGATGAAGTTTGACCCATACAGGTAAGAATGGAAGAAATCAAGGCTCTTCATCACTGCCAAGAGTTCCTTACGGGTTACACAGTAGTTCTGCTCCAGTGGGCTGAGCTTCTTGCTGTAATATGCTTGTCAGGGGGAAAATGATAAATGTTTAGCTATGAATGCTACGAATAACTATCGAGTCGATAATCACGAGAGAATCGACTTGTGAAATCAAGTAGCGATTTCACTTTTATGCTGGCTTACTTCGCCAATTCTCTAGAGTCGAGAATTTATAAACTTTCTCAACAGTACACAGCAGAGACTAAACGCTCAAGAAGGCTGTATTACTGTACTGTTGGCCTCTGAGAAAGTTAGTTTCTCCCCTTAACAGGATCTTGGCTGAGCCAAACTCCTAGCTGGCACAACGGATTTAAGAATTAATACCAAGAGCTGGCCTAAGTACCAGTCGTGATTAATATAAGGAGTTGTGCTAACTCGGAGTAGCAAAAGTGTACTAAATATGTGGGGAAATCAAACACGACTGTTATATTTAACAAAGCTCAAGAAACGAACTGTAAATTTATTAATTACAAAAAAATAAATTTACGTTACATGAATCAATTCAAAATCAAAGAAAGGGAAATGCACTCACTTAAGCACTCAAATAACTAAATAAAGCACTGAGCTAAATAACTAAGAACTTTAAACCAAGGAAAAAACAAAAGAAATACTAATCAGTAATGAGACCGCCGCTAATACAGTCGATCACCAGGCTGGTGGGAGCTTCGGGAATTCACGCCGATACAGCCGAGACTTCTGAGATCGCTAAGAAAAGAGACCCGCTCGAGCTTGCGCACAGCACATCCACACTCCGAGACCGTCACTTGGACGACTGACTGTGTTTGAATGTCCAACGTAAGGGACGTGTGAAAGAGGCATGACCAAGTAACGGCTAGGGAGGCAAGTACAAAGAAATAACAGTTCGGAAATTATCGCTCAGAGGAATGCACTGTCTGTACATAAGGACAATCACTCGCGAAAGAATGATGAAAGTTTTGAAAATTTGATGCAAATATAAGTACGCGAGTGGACGGTTGAGAGAATGGCGAATTCTCACGGACTTCAGAATTATTCGTCGCTCCCGCAAAATCACATGATGTCATGATTTACAATACATAATTTCACGATGTAGAAAATTCGTGACAATGCTATGACATTTTCTTTTTCATTCTTCTTCTGCAAAAGGAATCCACCAATACCATGGTCACTAGCGTCACAGTCCAAGATAAATGGCTGACTCTGATCAGGGTACGTCAATACTGGAGAGCTTGCCAAGGCATGCTTAAGTTCGTTGAAGGCTTTCTGAGTCTCTGCTGTCCACACAAACTTCTGCCTTTTCCCCAACAGCTTGTGCAGGGATACAGCTATCATCGCAAAATCCTTGAAAAAACGCCAGTAGTAGGTACACAAGCAGGAAACTCCGTAGCTCCTTCATACAAGTTGGAACTGGCCAGTTTTCCACAACTGCCACCTTCTCCGGGTCAGTATGGACGCCGCTGTCGCCTACAATATGTCCCGGGTACTTTACTTCCTCCTGAAACAAGCAGCACTTCTTGAGGTTCAGCTTGAGGTGCGCTGCGCGGATCCTGTTCAACACCTCTGACAGCCTCTCCAATTCCTTGTTGAAAGTCCATCCAAACACAATTACATCGTCTAGATAGATGAGGGTCATCTGCCAGTGCAGCTTTCCAGTATGCGATCCATTAGATGCTCAAAAGTAGCTGGGGCATTGCATAGGCTAAAAGGCATCACTTTAAGCTGCCATAAGCAATCTACACTACAACGGCCGTATTCTCCTTGTCCTTCTTCGCAACCTTGACCTGATGATATCCTGCCTAGGATGGAGAACCACTTGGCACCTGACAAAGCATCCAGGGTGTCATCAGTTCTTGGCAAGGGGTATGCATCCTTCACTGTCACTACATTCAGGGCTCAGTAATCTACACTACACCATACTGAACCATCCTTTTTCTTTACCAGAACCACTGCTGATGCCTGAGGACTGCTGGACTTTTCTATTACCCCTTGACTTTGGAGATTCTCCACCACCTTCTCCATTTCTTGCCATTGGGCTGGTGCTATCCTCCATGCTGGCTGTTCAATTGGGCGGTGATTCCCAGTGTCTGTACTATGCTCCACCAGATCAGTGCACCCCAGGTCTAGGTCTCTGGCGGAGAAGACATCAGCAAACTTTGTCAAGTGCCTCAACTTCAGTAGTTCTGTGAGCCATCCAGGCATTGGCTACTTGAAAATAGGTCTTGTAGGTGGTCTGGCACATACCCATCTTCCTTGACTACGCCCCTTTTACAGGCCTTCCTCTGATGCCACTCAGGGTCCACCACCTGGCACAGTCCCACAATTTCTCCATTGATCTTCTGTGGTTCACGGGAGAAATTGGCCACCACAACAAGTGCTTTATCTGCACCTGTTTCCACCAGTGTTCTCCCTACCATCACTCTGGCCTTTGTCTTGCACTGTACATCAGNGTACATCAGGCTACACCACCCCTAGACAGCTGTCAAAAGAGCCACTCACCTTACACTGGATCAACAGTTCTGATTTTAGGGGTATCACTGTAGTGCAGAGCACCCTCACCTTGCCACCAGAACTGGTACGTTTCACAGTCGTGGCGGGAACCGACCTTCCTTTAACCTTCAGCTTCATGGAGCAGAAGTCCAGCTCACACGCCATAGACATCAGATAGTCCAGGCCCAAAAGGCAAGGATCCTCCGTGTCGGCCACGTAAACTGGAAGAGTAGCCTCTTGCCCTGCCACTTCATGGGGGAGGCGGTGGCTGAGTGGGTAGAGAGGCGGCCTGCAGTCCTAATGGACCCAGGTTCGAATCCAGGCTGGGGCAGGGAACAGTTTAAGTATTCGAATTTCATATAAGCAGAGTTTCCTGATCTACCAGAGATCAGCCGACATGTAAAAATACCCCCGCTAATACCAGTATGCTAGTCCTGTATGAGACAGCTCAAGCATGTATTCAAAATGGATGGTGGGTGTTAGCGCCGAACTGGTGACATGTGAAGGTGTGTAGGAGGACTACTGGGCAAATAGGCCTTCAAGCCTTTGCCCAGAATTGGACAAAAAAAAAAAAAAGACATCCAGTGGTCCCCTCAGTACTGCATGGTGCCTAGTTACACCACACAGTTGTTCCAATGACTCAGGCAGATACCGATGATGTAACACATCAAGCCTCACAAAAGTCTGCTCTGAGGTCGAATCAATCACCAGGGAACACTTCTTTCCATTTATCCTTCCGTCTATTCACACACTGTCAATTGCCGTTCTCTTGCATTTTCTCAGTGGTGGGGCTACTTGGGAAAAGCTGGCTGGTGGTTGTTCCTTCACACCAGCTACACTAGTTTTCAGCCTCTTTCTGGTCTTCTGCAACCTTCTTCTTATCATCCTTTTTCTTCTT
>JAGKTI010043161.1:0-10007 GCA_018397915.1 Birgus latro
GAGAGGATGCAGATGGAGGATGCAGATTTGCAACCAGTGCTAAACTGGCTGCAGCGGAGTGCAGGGCGACCATCTTGGGAAGAGGTGGAGTGCAGTGTGACCATCTTTGGAAGAGGTTTCCAGGTTGGGCCCTGCAAACAAAAGCTGCTGGAGTCAGTGGGACCTTCTTCATTTGAGTAACGGACTACTGGAGCGTCAGTGAGAGACACCCAATGGCCTCAGCAAGTATTGGAAACTGGTGGTTCCGAAGAAGATGAGATCCAAGATCTTGGATGAGTCCCATAACCAGATCACTAATGGGCACCTGGGAGTGAAGAAAACTCTAAGCTGGCTACGACAAAGGTTCTACTGGATTGGCATGTGACAGAATGTTGAAGAGTGGCGTCGGGCCTGTCACGTGTGCTGTGCCGAGAAGGGAACCAAGAAAACGTGGTTGCGCCCCTCTTCAGCTGTACCAAGTGGATGCACCAACAGAAAGAGTTGTAGTGGACATTGCTGGACCTCTGCCACTCACTGAAAGAGGAAACTGATATATATGTGTTGCCATGGACTACTTCACAAAGTGGCCAGAAGCCTGTGCCATCCCCGATCAAGAGGCTATGACTGTTGCTCAGGTGTTGGTTGACCAGTTTTTCTGTCATTTTGGGATGCCACAAGATCTACATTCAGACCAGGGTAGAAACTTTGAGACTGCTGTGTTCCGTGAGTGCTGCAGGTTACTGGGGATCAAGAAGACAAGGACGACCCCCCCTAAGGCCACAGTTAGATGGGATGGGATGGTGGAGAAATTCAACTGGACCCTAGGACAAGAACTGGCCAAGTACTGCATAGAGGGATAAACAGGATGGGACCATAAATTATCCGCACTGCTGATGGCATATCGGTCTGCATCCCACGAGTCTACCGGCTACACCCCTGCAAAACTGATGTTGAGCCACGAGTTATGCTTACCTGTTGACTTGTTAATGGGGAAACCACCTGGTGAAGAGCTGCCTACAGACACCACTGGCTATGCAAAACACCTTCAGGAAAGGCTGGATAAGGTACATCATCAAGTGCGAGGAGCCCTCAAGTTTTCAGGAGAGGTGATGAAGTGCAAGTATGATGCTAAGGCAAGTGAGGTGAGCTTCAAGGATGGTGACCAAGTTTGGTTATACAATCCTCAATGAAGGAATGAAGTCATTGAAGCTGCAGAGCCCGTGGGACGGGCCTTATACTGTGTTGGATTGCCTATCAGACGTACCATATTGGATTCAGGGAGGCAGGAAATCTCGCCCAAAGGTGGCACACGTGAACCATCTGTGGCAGCGCCAAGGGCCAGGACAGTACAGCTGGGACATCTATGAGGAATCGTGCTCTCCCACAGCTGAGGATGTTGAGGAGGACCATGGTGCTGAAGTGCAAGAGGATGGTGACAGTTTCCCGTGGAAAGAAGTGAATTGGGAATACGACCATGACCTTCCTGGAGGAGCAAGGACGCCGTTGGAAGTGTAATAAAAGAAGACCTGATAAGTTGAAGGATTATTTTGTGTATAGTTAGATGTTTCAATAGGGTTAAGGTTTATGTCTTTATACATTGTGCAGTTTTGTCGGGACGACAAAGAACTATAGGGAGGGGATAGTGCTGAGAATCGATATTTGCCAATTAGGCAGTTGAGAACTTCTCGACATTTCCCGATGTTTATGGTAACGAGATCTGGTGTGAGTCAGAGTTGCCAGTTAGGTTGCTGTTTGTGAGCATAGTTATTTTGCAAGTTATGCATTATTTATTGTGCTCTTTTTTTCTGTGATGCTTTATTTATGTGATTGTTCATTGAAGTTAAGTTTTTATGGTAAATAATTTACAGTGATATGTAATGTAAGAAAACTCTTTTCATGTTTTGGTTGTCTCTGAGTTGGTAACTGTGCTCTATCTCCAGAATACACCAGAACTGTGGAAAGATGTAGAAGTTTCTAGTACAATGCAAGCTTATTGAAATGCGTGAGTCAGAAGATAAGGCGGGGCAACTCATGGCTGCAGACGACAGCGACACCCCCAGCCTATGAAGGACCACCGGAGGTGTGCAGCCTACACCGAATGGCTCCGGGCAGGAGAGACTTACCTGTTCGAGTCCCCGGCGCCCCTCTTGCTCCCAACTGACACCGCACCAGGTGAGCAGGAATTGCCATCTAGAACTGAGCAAAATTTCTCTTCACCAGGTCAGGGGCGGAGTTGCCACCACAACTCCAAGTAATTTTTTTTTTTTTTTTTTTTAAGATTCGCCACACTGGTGTGGCACGGGCTCAGGGTGGAGAGCCCGTCAGAGGGTGGCAATAAGTAAACAAGGGGGCGTCCTCTGCATGGCGACAGAGGACGCTGGCGTGGGGGGGGGCAGACCCCATCCCTCGGACAAATATATACCAGTGCATTGGCTGGAGGGTAACGCTGTGGTGCAGGCCATTGTCTGCACCAGGTCTGAGGCAGAACAGGCCATCGTCCATTCCTCAGTTGCCAACCCCCTGCAGGGCCATGACACAGGCCATCGTCCATGTTGGGTTGAGGCTGAGCGGGCCATTGTCCGCTCCTCTCCTGCAGTCTCCCCCCAGAGTAGCACTGAAACACAGGCCATTGTTTATGTCGGGAACGAGGAGGACAGGCCATCGTCCATCCCTCTGCTGCTTCCTCCTGTAGGACTGTGACACAGGCCATCGTCCGTGTCGGGCGTGAGGCTGAGCAAGCCATCGTCCACTCCTCACCTACAGGAGACCACCTTTCCCCTTCAGGAGGCAGGGTAGAGCGAGCTCAGACTCATATTTTCCCTGCAGTCCGAAGGGGCGGAGGAACCGCCGTGCAGGCCATTGTTTGCACGGGGCAGGCTGAGCAGGCCATCGTCCGCTACTCACCCTCTTCTCCTAGGATGTCTCCTGTCGAGGAGGTACCTTTCCTTGCCCACCCTGTTTCCTGGGGCAGGGCAGGACATACTCCCTCTCCCACAGGAGGTGAGTCCGGGGGAGACCCCTTGCTGGAGGAGCACTGGCAAGGCTCTATCCAGAGCCTTGGCTCTCTCCAGCATGCCCCTCCAGTGCAGCCTTCGAGACGGGGGCCCCACCAAAAGGGTCGCCACCGATGAGTCCAGCCGGCGATGCCCCCAGCCCGAGGTTGCCGTGAGGTGACCCTGTCGGCGACTCCTCCCTCCAGCAGTTGCTGCAGTCCTGTCCCGACGGCGACCCCAGGTTCCAGAGAGCCTGGCTCCCAGACACCCGGGGCCTACCCAGGACTCCAGGTCGAGGCCTACCTGAAGGAGGGGCCCAGTCCGGCACTCCCCGGAGCTGGTGCCAGGCCCATCTGCTCTCCCTCTTTGGCCCCAGTCCCGAGCCCCACACACCTCACAGGGCCTCCAGGAAGGGCGAGCCTCCCACAGCACCACCAGCCAGAGAGGCCAGGAGAAAACTAAAACGTCCACCACTCCGTGATAGTGACAGTGTCTAGCGAGTGTACCTAACATGGATCAGTGTAATTCCCCCGGCCGTAAATGTAACGCGAAGTGTCCTCTACCTCAGTAAATTGGCTGAAGTAATATCACACAGTGCCGCAGTACATAGAACTGGATGAACCTTATAGTGTATTTACAGTGGCCGGTGTGAAATATTCGGAGCACAGTGCAGCCTCTTGACTATCATACATATAACGTCTCCCCTCCTTCAGTGTTATTAAACTAGAATGCATTCCTATGGAAACGTGATAAGTCTTGAGAAAGAACAGTGCCGCCCCTTGCATGTCAAGTATTTAATCTCTCCTTCCCCAGTGACCGGCATATAAATAAGACAAACCCGAAGTGCACCTACCACCTATCGGAGTGTTCCCTAGTAATGAATCGTTTAGTCCACTCCTCCCCCCTCTGTGACATCGCGACGCTATCCCCGCACGTGCGCCTTACCGCGAGTGATAAAGACAATATCTAACTCAGTGTAACAAGTGTGTCAGTGCTCTCCAGTGCTATAATACTGTTGGTACAGAGGTCATTATATTCATACTTGTTAGATATACTTGTGTAACAGAAGTGACATGAATACTGTGTTCATACTACCAAACTTTCCTACGGCAGGTAGAGAGTCATCTAACTTCTGTGTAAACTTGTCCAGAGCCTAATCCCAGCTATCCCATTTCCCTTTTGTAATGGTCAGTGTAATAATTGTATGTGGTATATGTTTGCAAGTTGGTTTCTGCCATGTTTTTGTTTCCTGTCCTCTCCCCAGTATACTGACCCGGTCTTGAGAAAGAACCCCACCCTAAGTCTGTGTACTTGAGGTGCAAGAAGTCGACCCTCAGAGACGTGGCAGGTTAAGCTCCTACCGCTTGCATTCGTATCCGAGGGACAAGTAGTTGAACCTCAAATGCGTAGAATAACACTTATGTAAGGATGGGAATGAGACTTGAGCAAGATTACTCGGTTTTCAGTTCAGTTTGAGTGTAGTGCTGTGAAGTTGTTGTTTTTTTATGCAAGGAAGAAGGAACCAAAGGCCAGGGCCCACATACTGTTCCTTCCAAGAAAAAGCAAAAACAATTCAAAAGAAAGCCAAATTAAAGAGCCATTCATTTCAAGATGCCTGGACACACTGAGTTTGAAAGACTGGAGATCATAGGAAGCAGGGAATACAGACAGAGGGAGACAGTTCCAGAGATGACCAGTTGCATAAGTGAAGGACTGGGAGTAACGGTTAACTCTTGCATTAGAGAGTTGGACAGACAAGGGATGAGAGTTTGTTGCTAGACGAGTACTACGTGCCCGTTGTAGAGGTGGAGGGATGCAAGCAGACAGTTCAGAGGAACAGTGACCGTTGAAGCAGCGATAGAAGAGAGATAAAGATGCAACAGAGTGGCGAAGAGACAAAGGTTGAAGGAAATCAGTAAGAGGAGGAGAGTTAATGGGACAAAAAGCCTTTGACTCCACCCTATTGAGAAGAGCTGCATGTGGGGAGCCTCCCCACATATGAGAGTGCAAGTGTAGTTTGTATATTTTCAGTACTTGTGAAAACAGTGAAGTGTTGTTGTCAAAGTGAGGTGTTATTGAAGTTTGTGTATTTTCGGTACTTGTGAAAACAGTGAAGTGTTACTGTGAAAATAGTGAAATGTTGTCAAGCATTAAATGTAACTGCAGTTAGTAAAGATCGTATAGCTTCAATGCTTGAGAGAATAGTGAAGCTGGAATGCATTTGGTGGAATTATTTGGAAAATAAAGACAGTGAACTTAAGAAGCCAATGTTTATTTGCAACGCCTCAGCTGATCTTGCATACTGTACACCTAAAGGCTGACCATAGAAAGAACAACTCACTGGGCGACGTCCTTCCTATACTGAACTACTGCTGTTGGAGCCTGTGGCAGTGTTGGGTGGTGGAGACGTAAGTTTGTTTTGTGATGAAATCAGTGCCTTATTTTTTATTGAAAATTTTCGTATGTGTATATTATTATGATGAAAACGTCTATATCACAGGAAAAAAAAAATCGTTACAGTGGAAAATACTGTATTTTCGATTATGGACAGTACGTGTATAACTAAGTTCACAATATCATATTTGGTTTTTATGTAATAGTAGTAGTTGTAGAATGGTAGTATTATTTGTAATTGTAGTGGTAGTAGTAGTAGTAGCAGTTGTAGTTGTGGTAGTTGTAGTAGTAGTTGTAGTAGTGGTTGTTGTATTAATAGTAGTAGTAGTAATAATAATATTATTTGTAGTAGTCGTAATACCCAGACTTCTAGTCGCACAGCAGTGCCAAAATCGAGCGACAATGCAAGCCAGAGATACATCTCCATGTGAGAGAGAGAGAGAGAGAGAGAGAGAGAGGTGGATAGGTGGTGGGGCAAGCAGGCAGCCTGCCTCAAGGTCGTTGCTATGGTTACTGGCCTCCCAGCACAAAGTACGACCGATTATGGAAAAATTTTCATGTAAATAGTGTTTGTGGTGGATTTTGGTGTTCTGGAAGTGTTACTGAAGTGTTATTATTGTGGAGGGCTAGTCTAAGCCTTAGTTGTGTTACCGAACCTCTGCCACGCATAGACACCGGCAAAAAAACAACAAAAATTGCCCCCATTCCCCACTCACTCACTCTCCCTACACGCACTTCACGGACCATCTGATGCAATCAGCTTGAAGTCGAAGGATTGGTGAGTATTGTGACACACCGTTTTTTTTGGGGGGGTTAAATATTAACTGAGATATAAAGGTAAAAAAATAGACAATTTTCACAAATTCTCCCGGGAATGCCCAGCTGTGGGAGAAATGAGCTATTTGCGGTAATAAAAATGAACAAACTATCTGGATCAGATAGAATATCTCCAACAATCATGAAACAAGCAAAAAATTTTAATATTGAAACATATAGCTCAAATATTCAAAATATCACTAAGAAGTGGCGCTGCACCACATCACTGGAAAGTACGACTGAAACTAAAAAAAAAAAAAAATCACAACCTGACTATTGTCATCCAATTAGCTAAGCGTCAGTAGTATTCAAGTTGGATTCCGGAGCAAGTGGCGACATCTTACAAATATCCTTGCCTTCTTCAATGAGATTAATAGGTATAATAAAACTAAATCTGCTGATGTAATCTATCACGATTTCCAGGAGGTATTTATTAACGTTTCCCACAACCGTCTTCCTGAGAAACTTGAAATCTATTGTATCTGAGGCACTACTGTACAAAAATGGACTGAAAGTTGACTTATAAAACAAAAATTATAAAAATGTACTAAATGAAAAAGAATCAGACTGAATTTATGCCACAAGCAGAGGACCACAGGGATCAGTTCTGGGTTCTGTTAAGTTCTCAGTTTACATTACAATGATGATATTGGTGAAGGTTTATGTTGCAAAATCTCCAAATTTGCTGATGATACAAAAGTAGGTAATAGAGCGGATACACCTGAACATAAGTTGATGTGTAAAAGAGATCGAGGCAAATTATTTGCTGGGCCCAAACGAGGCAAACGGAATTTAATACCGACAAATGAAGGTTTAAAACATTGAGAGTAAAAATGAAAACCTTGGTAGACTATGGATACCACTCAACTTGAGAAGGTAAACCTGGAAAAATATTTACAAATAGAACTACTAAATTATCTGAAGCAAAGTCGCCATTGCATGGAAACAATAAGGAAAGCTAATAAACTATAAGTTGGATTTACAGGTATAAAATCTGAATTCAGTTCGGATAATATCGTTCTTACCTTGTACAGTTCCTTAGTATGACCCTGTTTGGTGAACTGTGCTCAGTTTTTGTCAACTTTTATTACAAGGAGGATATGAAGAAACTAGAGAGTGCAGTGGAGAGTTACGAAAATGATACCCAGATAAACGCCAAGCCATATGTGAAACGTTTAGAGAGCTAAACATGTTTAGCTTATCGAAGCATAAATTACGAGGGCTCTGATGCAAGGATCAAAAATTGTTTAAAGAAGCTTGGCAATATGGTAGATGACAAATACTTCACAATAGAAGTCAATTTATACTACAGGCAATCGTTATAATAGCATCGGCAAACTCTTCCAGTCTTATGAGACAAAACACTCTATCTTGACTAGAGTTGTCAACATGTGGATCAAATTGCCTATAACTGTGATAGACTGTAATGCAGTAATAACGTTAATGAGCTGATTACAAGTATTTGGCGCAGAATCATCAGTTAAACACATTTCTGGCTGAATAATTAATCTGACTGCCTGACCTTTTCTCTACTGCAGATTGTAGGAATATATCAGAAGCTTTTCAGATAATTATTACCTTTCCCTTTCTGACTAAGTTCATGTAGGATAACGTTTTTGTTTTATTTTATTTTCAGTCTTTCCTGTGAAATTTCCATGGTAGTTTTTCTGTGCTGCGTGATGGTCTTTCTTACTTTTCCCTGCCGGTTTCGGCTGGAGGGTTTGGTGGGCGGGGGAGGCCTTCTTGCATTGCTGTTCTTAAATTCATCTCAGAGAATTAGATCTCATAAGCACAGACTTCTTTATAAAAGAAAACAACCCCGAAAAGACCATTAAATCTGTTTCTTCTTGCTTTCCTTTGTACTCTCTTGTATTCCTTTGTATTCTATACCTCCTTCACTATTCGGTACTCCACTCCACTATTCTGTATTCCATCCACTATTCTGTGACCCCCTCCACTGTTCTCTGTCCCCTCTATCATTTTCTGCTACCCGTCACTGTTCTCTGTCGACCCCATTCTCCTCTGACCCCTCCCTCTCCACTCTCCTTTGCCCCCCGCCATCCTTCTTCGTCCCTCTCGACTTTTCTCTGCTGCACTCCACTACTCTCCGCCTCCACTCAACTCCTTTTCTCCCATTGCTCCCACCACTCTTCCACTCTCTTCTGCCTCTTCTACTCTCCTTAGCTCCCATCAACTTTCCTTTGGCCCTTCCTTTGCCCCTTCTGTTCTTCTAAGCCCCCTGCACTCTCCTCTGCCCACTCCACTCTCCTCTCCACCTCCACTCTCTTCCCTCCACTCCTCTCTGCTCCCCCCAGTCTCCTCTGCTCCTCTCCACTCACCTTAACTCGCCTCTACTCTCCTCTCCTCTGCTTCCCCGACTGTCCTCTGCCCTCCTTCACTCCCCTATGTCCCGTTCACTCTCCTTTCCCCGTCCACTATTCTCTGCCTCCCTCCACTCTCCTCTGACCCATTCCACTCTCTTTTTCTCCCCTCCACTGTTCTCTGTCCTTTCTTCTCTCCTCTGCCCCTCCACTCTCCTCTCCCCCCCCATCTCCTTTCCCCCTCAGGCAGTCTTTGTCCCCTCCAGTCTCCCCTCCTTCTTCCCTTCATTCTCCTCTCCCTATCCCTTTCACTCTCCTCTCCCTATTCCCTTCACTCTCCTCTCCCTCCTCCCTTCACTTTCCTCTCTGTCCTCTCTTCACTTTCCTCTCCCTCGTACCTTCAATCTCCTCTCCGTCCTCCCTTCACTTTCCTCTCTGTCCTCCCTTCACTTTCCTCTCCCTCCTACCTTCAATCTCCTCTCCGTCCTCCCTCCACTCTCCTCTGTCGCTTTCAGTATCCTCTGCCTCCCACCCCCTCCCTCCGCTCTCGTTAGTGACCGCCCCCCTTCCCTCTACTCCTCCAGTCCACTTGAATCCCCCTCACCGCTACACTCAAGCCTCCCCCTCCCCTTACTGACACCCAACTCACGTTTCCAATATGTGTGCTGGTGGTGAGGTGGTGGAAATTGAGGGAGGAGAGATTCGTTCAACTACACGCACGACAATTTCATCCCTTAATTTTTCTGTTTGGGAGTGAAGAGCGTTCTTGCAAACAGTAAAATAGGGTGTTCGAGAGTGGTGGTGAAATGGCAGACCAGTGGTTTGGTGACCTAATGAATGTGAGAGTAATTTCCGGCTGGAGCAGCGAACAGTTCTGGAAACTGTAATTCAAATAAAATAGTCTTACTGTTGTTCCATAATAGCCATCTATGTCATGAAGCATCACCGCTAATTCCATTATTGTACGAACTGCTTTCACATACATTCACTGGCTATTGGCACCGAGGTGATAATATGTAAATTATGTGACACCATCTATTGTATACACTAAGACGACAGGATCTCACTTTACATACAACAGAATAAAATACAGCGTTTTTTACCCATGAATTTAAAGTCTGTAACTGTCCGTTAGTTTGATGAAATATTGCTTTGAAGTCGCGAAGCAATTTCGTGATATATGGTGATCAGTGAAGCCACATTAGTCTTGTTCATTTCAGAAAATGTCCAGTGTTAGGGTTCAGAAGAAAAATATTTATATCGCTGAAATGGCAAGAACCAACATCCGCTAGATACTGTCTCTGCCTTCCTTTAAACCATTATGATAAATCTAGCCAACTGCCTACGGCTGCATCCAGTCAAGAAACGAGCGTGAGCAGGTGAGGGAGAGGTGGGCTAGTGTGAGGGAACGCTGCGATTGACTTTTTTTTTTCCAGTCACTTCCCCAGTGCAAAGCCTGGCACGGGATTCATCCCAAACAGACCGTAAGTGAAATGTCAGCTGT
>JAGKTI010043162.1:0-10007 GCA_018397915.1 Birgus latro
TGGAGGTGATTGAGTTTATACGGCTGCAATACTTTAACTATTTCCATTACGCTGGTACTGTACTTAAAGAGTACAAAGATGGACAAGTGAGCCTGACAGACTCTACTGCCCTAGGTCTAAACTGGGCAGTGGACATACGGAGAAAAGAGCGTTAGTCGTATTAAGAATGTTGCCTTCTACAGTGCACGGGTTAGCTAATTACAAACTGCCGAGTGGTAGTTGCTCATTGACTTACTGGGAACACTGGCAAAGGAAAAGTTGTATGCACAAATAATGCAACAACCTTACAACTGCAAGGATACTAGATACAGGGAAGGTTAGACGGCACTGCTGTCACAAGATATAGCAGAAGCTACGGATTAATAGACTTAAAATGAAGCAGTTACAACCTTTATAGACAAGTGATTCTTTACTTGGTGGAACACAGCCATTCCCTCGTACACTAAATCGTGTCTGAAAACTAAAAGAATTTTCTGGGCTTCTTCATTGCTTGTCAGTCCCTCGATCTAACTTTCACTATGAACTGAGGTCTGTGATTGTGGTTTTTGCTTTGTTAGAACAAGCTGTGCTAATTTTGACTTCATGCACTTAAACATTACCCACTGGCTTTGACAAATAAAAGAATCTCTGGGCATGACTGTCTTTGCAGTATTTCATGTTTAAGTACTCTCCTTTTTGTCTAATGAACCAAGCACTTCAGAATAAGTGTTTCTTCCTTGCAATAGCCTACTTTTTTTTTTTTGAGGGGGGGGAGGAGAGGGAGGAAGGAGGATGGGCAGAAATCTAAGATAATCTAGAATCTGTCAGGTCATGCATGTGTAGTGATGTTAATCTTGCTTCCCAGTGATGTTAATCTTGCTTCCCAGTGATGTTAATCTTGCTTCCCAGTGATGTTAATCTTGCTTCCCAGTGATGTTAATCTTGCTTCCCAGTGATGTTAATCTTGCTTTCCCAGTGATGTTAATCTTGCTTCCCAGTGATGTTTAGCGCTACTTGTCAATGCGTAGCTGGTTTTTTTTGTTGACGGGAAACTAGAGTAGAAATGTACGATTAAATTGTCATTTAACAATTTGTATTTCGCAGGTGAGGCGACGGACACTGCTGTCTACACACTGCGCCCACACCAGCCGATAAGTATACTCCAACTTTCGGTGTCCATTTTCATTTTCAATTAATTTTGCTTAACTTTCAATCCTTAGGCCCCTGTCTGCTTTAAGGATTAGGCTGGTTGTTTTGCAGTATTGGTCAGGGTGAGGGAGTAGGCTAGGGTTTTATTAGAGGTTAAATATTAGGAAATAATTTAAGGGGCAAAAGGAATAAGGAACACAGGCTTAGAAATTAAGGTGCAAGATTTTGTGATGAGATGGGTACTGAGGCTCTGCTAGGAAATATACTTACTTAGGCTGTAGAAATGTTTGGTGGGAGACACGGTTAGAGCTTGAATTATTTTTCCCAAGTATCAGGCTTCACAAAACCCAACTTGAGTGTATGTGATACAGCAGATATTATACCCATGGAAATTCCATTTCTCGTGTCGCACCGTGATTGGCTAGTGCTAGGAAAATTACGTAGTCCTGCCCCACCCCTAATTGCGCCACGTGCTGTATACCTACATAGGCTGGAAAAACCCTGTTTACATTTTGTACACAAACTTGAGCTGCTTCCAACATGTTTATTTAGACTTCTCAATGACTAGCTTCTTCCTGGACAAATGATTGTGCTGATCTCTTGCAACATAGGGAATTCGATACTGTTACGTCCTACATCTGCTTTGTTATAGCTGTGCATCCATTCCTCGTAGTTTCCCCTGTGTACATTTTCGGGCATCCACTGTACGGTATGCTGTTTTTTACTCATTTTCAATTCCTTTTACTTTTGACTATTGAACATTCTAAGGATGCTGCGATCCAAAGGCCTGCTTACATTAAGCAGATAACCGAAGCTTTAAATAGGGGACACACACTTACCTTGTACTGTTGTAGCTTGATTGAACACTGACATTTTTTTTATATACCAACAGCCTTCCGTTTAAGATTTAACATGCTTACCGGATAGCATAGTCTCATAAAGGCTTCTTTTATGTATTTAATCTCTTCCTCTATGAACTCGTTACCGCAGATTCTATACGCCCTTAGAAAAAATTGTGTAACAACTCCAGACTTGGTCACTTCGGTGTGCCGAGACAGTGCATAGTAATCTTTAATTGGATTTGCAATACACAGTATTTAGCTCCGTCGTTTGGTCTCCATATCTGTACAAAGTTACACCCTTGCCTGTGTTTCTTCTGCAGTAATCAGTTTCCCATGTATTGGCAAGCCATCACGGGCATAAAGTACAGCTCATGGCTAGACAATTGTTGCCTGTATTCCTCTCCACTGAAAGTAAATGTTCCAACTTTGGTAATAGTTCGTTGTAGTCAGACCATCGTATTGGCAGCTCCTCATCTTCGACGGCCACTGTTGGTCCTACTGCCGGCAAGGAAGAACAGTCGGCGCCAAAGATGAAGAGCCGCCATTACGTAGATCTGACTACATCGAAGTAATCACTTTAATTCGGAATATTTACTTTCAGTGGATAGCAACGTAGCAAACACTACTGTCTAGCCATGTACTCGCCTCATTCTGTTGTGATGGCTTGACTATACATGGAAACATTTCAGGCTGACTACTGCAGCAGAATCCAAGGCAGGGGTGCAACTTGGTACAGACATGTGGACGATGTGTTAGTGCCCAAGGACACCATTACTCTAAATAACACGGATATTAGCGTGAATGATGACTTCACAATAGAAGTGAAAGAAAAAAAACCCTTTTCTTAGATCCTGTAACCCTGAGAACAGACGAGGGAGCTATACTGCGTAATATACACCATCCAGGATGACTATCCACTATATCCAGCACACAACAAAAGGTCCAAGTTTGGAGTTAAAGGATGTGTGCGAGGGGCGTATATTATTAGCAGTAATGAGTTCATGATGAGATTAAATACATAATAGCTATTATGGTATGCTATCCGGTAGTCTTGTTAAAACCTAAAAAAAAAAAAAAAGGAATTGCCAATGATCAAACTCAATTCTAGGTATATGACCGTCTCAAAGCTTCGGTTATCAACAAGATCTTAGAGAAAGCAGGCCTCTGGATCGTACCATACTCAGGACGTTAAACCCAAGTCAAAACAAATATGAAAGGAAGTAAAAAATGGGTGTAATATACAGCATATCGTGAGTGGATGGTCTAGAACGTACTCGAGGATAGTTCCGCCTTATACACGTCCCTGCCACTTCGAACCTTTAAACGTGAGGCGACCACAGTGAAGCAGCAGCCAGACACTCTGAACTGGCTGGTAACACTGTGGGAGGGGAAAGGTTATGGGAGGAGGAAGGGTGGGGGAAGAGAGTGGTTGGAGATAATGGAAGGAAGTCGGGCTGAAAAACTCCTCCCTATGGGTAGTTACATCTTCTACACTATGTAGGAGAGCATTAATGGCGCAAATCAGAGGTGGGGTAGGACGACAGAATTTTCCTAGAGGTAACCAACCGGACTGCTGCACGAGGAAGGGTGGGGAGGAGGGAGGTAACTTCTGGGGATATACGGGTCTCTGCAGCATCACTTAAGACTCTGAAGATGGATTCTGTGTAGCCTGAAACGGTACAGAAAACAAGGAATTAAAGATCTAGGCTGTATTTCCCCTTCCACCCAACATGCGGTAGGATGGATACTTAGGCTGTGGTAGGGAACAAAGCAATTTATAGAAAATTCAGCTAGGGGACTGGATAGGTAAAATAGGGTTGAAACTTTTGATAGGAAGCTAAAGTTGAAAGGAAGCTAAAGCTAGGAGGCAACTGTAGGTATTAGTAAGGATGGTGTAGGGAGAAAGCCATAGGTAGGAAACTATTTAGCTATAGGGAGGCAACTAGGGAGAGTAGTAGATGGCAGAAAAATGGAGGGTACACTTAGAAGCACTAGATGGCAGAAAAGTATACTTTAGTATACTTTGATACAAGGTTCGAAAATTATCCCTGACGATATGTCTAAGTATACAGGTAAGATACAGGTGAACTTAATCAGCTCCCAAGCAGTCAGGGTGTTAGAGCTCAGGTAAAGTTATAAGTGAGTCAGCCAATATCGTGACGGCAGGAAATTCGATGCTATGTTGTTGGTAAGTTAAGGAGAAACTTGAATTCTAAGTTAGGAATGCAAAGGTTTGGGAAATATAGGTGAAGGGAAATGCAGTACATATAGTTAAGTACTGAAATACCAGTTGTGTGATAGTCAGCAGTGGTTAACAGGTAACTCTTAATTCTTCCGTAGGTAACTAGCAATACTTCGGTGAGCAACTCTAGCAATATTTCTAACATTATCTGGAATGTTCATGGCAAGACTGAATGGAAAATACAAAGACTGGGCGGGTGAATCTGGCCAATTTAACTGCCCTGAAATCTTTGTATAGATATTAAGTCTAGTCAGTGGACATCTGGAAGCAAACAGGTGAAGATTTTTGCCTACTAGCGAGGTATTAATATTTGACTAGGTGTATTAAGTCTGGCGTTGATGTATTGAGATTCTTCCCTTATCAGTGAGGTATGATATTGCCACCTAGAATAAAAGACCTGTTTCCTTATTTTGCTAGTGCTGCCGTTCATGTACACACACTTCCTTAATGATTTTTTTTTTCAGGTAAGAAAACTGATATGGAGACAGGATGTGGAGCGGTATATGAACGTGGGTGGTGGGTGTTGCGGGGAGAGCCTACTGCTTCTGGATAAGGTGAATTTTGTTCGTGGCGATGCTCTCGGGATGAAGTCTGGCCACAAGGAAACTCTTAGGCTGTGAGAGGAGTACAAGTAGCTCGATTTACTGCTGCCATAACACTGCTGACCCACACAAGGTAATTCTTTTATAAATCAATGACCAAACTATATAATTTTAACCATACACTGAATGGTTTAGTCTTTTTAGCCTCGGCAAACCTAAGCTGCTAAATACATACTTTGCATTTTCGTTAGGCTAAGGTTGGTATTTGAGATGCAAATCGGGTCTACGGTTCATTCACCTCATAACTTCCACTGTCCTTGGCGAGACAAAAGTCAGCATGTTTAAGGTATATGTATAGTAACGTTTATTCTCAATACATCGAGCTTGGAGAGTCGTTAGGTGTTGGGGTTCATAGATTTTTTTAACCAGGTTATTTCATTTTCCTAAACACTTAAAAATACTTTAGTGGCTGAGAAAATACAGAATATAATAGAACTGGCGATTAATGGTAGGGTTAGGTAAGTTTAGCCTTTGTCATGATTTAGTCATTATCGCTATTTAGTCGTTACTGAAGTGAGAAAAGATCATAAGATTGTCTGCAATTTTATCTATTACAGAATGACACTGCTGGACGATTGAGAACGGAGGATGGGCTGCTGGCTGATTGAAGATTTGGCTACCTATCTACCTTCTTCCCACCTGTTGGCGGAGAAGCTATGCAAGATTGCCTTCTACTCAACTGTGTCTTGTGCACATCTGCCTGTTTATGCCTTCTACTCGACTGTTTCCTGTGTACAAGACCCCAGCTGCCCGTATATCTTCTGCTCGACTGTTTCTTGTGCATCAGGAGCCCCAGCTGCTTGTATATGCCTTCTACTGGACTGTTCCTTGTGCTCCATAGGGCCCAGGTACCTGTGCTGTGCGTAGAAGACCCTCCTGTACTGCATTCGAATATACTGGGACAAATGCTGTAGGTTACGATAGTCTAGAATCTGTACGGTATTCAATTAACGTTCGATTTACTGTGAAAACTAGAAACTCGGAACTCTAAGTTTCGGTGAAAAAAAAAAAAAAGTATCTATTGATTAGACAAAATCTAGCCATTTACCTCTACTCGACGACCCTCTCAAAGAACAGTTTGTTTCGTTGTGACAGTGGTCTAAGTCTGCCTATCATTTCATCGAGAGTTTCTCTGCCGTACTTTATCTGTCTTGTGCTGTAATTTTAATATCGATAGCTTTTGCATCAGTATAACAAAGTTTGTCATGGAATTTTTGGTGTTAAGACTAAATGTCAGATCGGCTAAATATCCATCACTTTCAATCCGGAATCTTAAAATTTCTTGTTGCCACCAGGCGAATTTTATCAGATCGGATTTCGCTGCAGCAGTTAAATACATTGTAACACTCGGTAAATAGTTGTCCATTGTGAACATGCGCTGTAGATTAATAAATCAAGTTTTATCTTTCAGTAATTACGGTAAGAAAATAATTGCTGGAACATGGCACTGTCTTGCTTGGTCTTGATAGCCCGGTAGAATGACAAGAAAATCTACCCTTAAACGAAGAACTAATAACTAACCAGTTTAACCTAACTCCAGCTAACCTAACCTATTTAACCTAACACTAACTAACCTATTACTAAGCGTGGACACACTGGGCTGTCACGTCCCAACTCAAGACAGTGCACAGTACTATCTGCTGATATCCGTCTATTCTGGTTTACCGAAAGTTGATTGCAGAGGTGGAGAATATTGCGCATTACTATGGGCAACTTCTAGAACATCCAGCCTTCATTTACTCTTAACTATTCGTCTGGCAACAGCAAGGATTAAATGTGACTTGTGCTGAAAGGATTCTCTGATCAACTTTGACTAAAATTGCCGTCTCACTCTTGAATATCTTAAGTAATAGATCAGCATGAATAGGCTTATAGTAAGTGTTGTGTGATTGCAGAGCCGTAGTGTTTAATTTTACTAACACTGAGCTACGTGAAATAAGTGAAAAGGATGAAAATCTGGACAAAGTTGAAAAAAACAACATAAATCGGCCCGCCACGCATCCATATAGTTTTTATACATTTTAACCACCACTTGAATATCTTGTTTGTGAAAAATTCGTGTTATAATATGTTGGATTTATTATGGAAATATATAAAACGAAGACATGTATTGTTAATAAATACCCGAATTCTTTGCCTATTTATGTACATGATTAACCTTGGTCCTACCGTAAAAACTGGGAAGTTATACTGAAATCACTGATATTGTCACAAGGTCTCTGGCAACCAATCTCCAAAGTTTGGTTAAAATGGATGAAATTCTTTTAGGCACCGAAAGGACTCTTCTCACGGCCGGAACTATTTTCACAGGGGCCGTAGAATAGTGGGGGGATAACCAAATATGGTGGTGTTGAAGACTTGCCCCATAACAAAACCTAGTCATTGACAACATCTTGATCAACTTCACATGACAGTCTGACCTTAGGAGGCTGTCTTTAAACAGACTATACTGTACCTAGCCCGTTGGAAACACTGCCTACCTTCCGGGCCACGTTTCACTTACTCTTACTGTCTGTGATTAATATCTCTCTCTGGGTGTTCTGGAACCTTTCACTACTACAGGATTCTGTACTCTCGCTACTGTCATGTGGAAAACCCTGCGGACTTTGGTTTCGGTTACTCGCTACAGCCGATGACTGACATGGCTGAGCACACGTTTTAATCTTCCCGCATGTTCAAGATGGAGGGAAAAAAATCTGACCGCTTAAAATGGAAATGCGCATCTGGTGAAATTCTACGGACATCGCAACCCACGATTCACTTACTCAGGTGGGGGGGTTGGGGGTGGGGGGTGGGGAGGGTGGGGGTGGTGGTGGGGGTGGTTGTAATGGCAGTTATAGTTGTAATCAATTTAGCTAATATCTCCTGAACAGCGATAAATAAAGATACGTTTATTTAGTCCTTATCAGCGTGTCATCGGGGGTGCAAGAATATGTGAATCTTCGATTGCTATGCCCGAAGGATTTGCCAGAACGATTGCAAGGTACAGGCTCGGCACACGTCATGGTTTGCCTGCTAGATGTATAACTGCCTAAACACACACAGACACGCACACAGACACACACACAGACACACACACACACACACACACACACACACACACAGACACACACACACACACACACACACACACACACACACACACACACACACACACACAGACACACACACAGACACACACACAGACACACACACAGACACACACACAGACACACACACAAACAGACACACACACACACACACACACAGTGGTAGCGTTCTCGCTTGCCATCTGGTAGACGGGAGTTCACGCATCGCTCAGGTTGTGAAATGTTTCACTGACGAAGTGGGTGGTTACTGTCCCCCTTGAGCAAGGGGATGGGTGTGTGCGTGTGTGCAGGTCACAGCCTTGCCCATAGATCGGACTATATGAGCTCTCAGCTCCCTTCCGGGAGGGTAAAAGCTGACGAACACTACCATCAAGTGATCCTGACCGACCCGGTGAGTTACACACATACACACACACATACATACATACACACACATACATACACACATACATACATACATACATACATACACACACAGTTATTCACGAAACACTTGACTCATTTTTTAATTCATGATACCTCCAAGAGCTTTGGTAGACTTTGGAGAAACCGCTTGTGGCTACAGGTTAGAAACACTCTCCATTAATCGTCTCAAGTCTCCATGAATCCTCCCACAGCCTGATACCTCATCCTAAGCTGAGTCAAATCATCTAAAGGCATCAGGGTTAAAATACATCATCAAAGTGACGGGTTAATTACTATAATATCGGGCTGCCAGAGTAAGTGAAACGTGGGTTGCGATGTCCGTAGAGTTTCTCCCCTGGCGAATTTCTATCTATTGCCAGACACCATAATCCCGTAAGGGGTGGGCATTTGACTTTGAGTTATTTATTTTACGGGGAGGGACACTAACCCTCCACCAACCCACTTGTTGACACGTAGGGAACACGTATGGTTTGGTTATATGGTTACCACCCAGCGTTGTAAATGGTTTCTTGGCTTACAAGAAACCATTTGGCTTGTCACTCAATGTAATGCCACCTGTAAAGGAAAGAAAAGCAGTAAGAAGTGACAGGAAAAATGGTAGAAATAGGAAGAGAGGAGGGCAGGCACAGAAAAAGAATGATAAAGGCTAAGGAAGAAGTAGACAGCACTACATCAAGTGAGTGGATGATGGTCGCCACCATCTACCAAAGCAATTTACTATACGTATTTCCCTTTGAAACTGTAGTATTTGATGATTTTTTTTTTCATCGTGAACATGCGAGAAGATTAAAACATATCTGGTCAGCCACATCAGAGAGTCATTAACGGTAGCGTGCATGGAATAGTTTGAAGAGAATGAGAGAATGTTTCTGACTAGATATATGAATGGAGAAGTAGGGAATGTGAGGGTGGATGGAGTAGTTGGTGAGTGGGGTGTGCCTGCAGAGATGGATGAGAATGGCAGTGCTTTAGTGGACATTTGTGCCTGGAGGGGGTTGGTGATGGATAATACTCTCTTCAAGTACAACATAATCCATAGGTATACATGGCGAGTGTTGAGAAGGGTGGGTGGTGAACTGAATGAACGGAAGACAATGATTGATTGTGTGTGTGTGGATGAAAGGATGTGAAGGTGTGTAATGGATGCAAGAGTATATAGAGGTTGGGGGAGTGGACTTTCTGACCACCACTTGGTGGCGGTCAGAATCAAGGTCCAAACACAATGGGGGAAGAGGAGAAGGGAAGGACAGGAGGAAGTAGCTCATACAAGGAGAGTAGAAAAGTTACAAGTGGACGGAAAAAAGGCAGAATATAAAAAAGGGAAGTGGAGGAGTGATTGGGTAAATATAGATTAGAGCATACGGGGGACGTGGAAGGTGTGTGCAAGATATTCACAGAAGAAATCTGTGCAGCAAGTGAGGTGGTGTTTGGGATGAAGAGAAGACGAAAGGGGTCAGGGAACAGCATGGTGGAATGAAGAAGTGAGAGAGGCTGTGGCACAAAAGATGAAACCATGTAGTGAGTACATGAGAAACAGGGGCGAGGAAGAAATGTGGCTGGATGTGGAGAAAATGGAAAATTTGAGTGCGTTTAAGTTCTTGGAGAGTGTGATGAGTAAGGATAGAAGATTAGAGGGTGAAGTGCTTGAAAGTGTGTGTGTGTGTGTGTGTGTGTGTGT
>JAGKTI010043163.1:0-10007 GCA_018397915.1 Birgus latro
GCATCAAAAACTCAGTTCTTACACTTATCAACCCGACAGAATCTTCCTCAGGATTACCCACTAATGTTTAATAATGAACAGTTATGTCCTGCATCATCCTTGAACATGCTTGGGGTTTCATTCTCTCGGGATTTGTCTTGGAAAGAACATATTACATCTCTTGTGAAATCTGCTTCCAAGAGATTAGGTGTGCTAAGCCACTTCCGAACTTTCTTTACCCCTGCACAGTTGTTGACCTTGTACACGGGTTTTATTCGTCCGTGTATGGAGTAGAACTCTCATGTGTGGGGAGGCTCCCCACATGCAGCTCTTCTCAATAGGGTGGAGTCAAAGGCTTTTCGTCTCATTAGGTCTCCTCCTCTTACTGATTCCCTTCAACTTTGTCTCTTCGCCGCACTGTTGCATCTTTATCTCTCTTCTGTCGCTACTTCAACGGTCACTGTTCCTCTGAACTGTCTTCTTGCATCCCTCCACCTCTACGATGGGCACGTAGTACCCATCTAGCAAACTCTCATCCCTTTTCTGTCCAAGTCTCTAATGCAAGAGTTAACCGCTACCCCCAGTCCTTCATTTAGGCAACTGGTCAACTCTGGAACTGTCTTCCTCTGTCTCTGTTTCCTACTTCCTATGATCTCCAATCTTTCAAACGCAGTGTGTCCAGGCACCTCGAATTGAACGGATCTTGAATTTGGCTCTCTTTTGTATTGTTTTTGTTTATTCTTGGAAGGAACAGTATGCAGGCCTGTGGCCTTTGGTTCCTTCTTCCTTGCATTAAAAAAAAAAAAAAAAAAAAAAAATCTCGACTCTTCTACGATGGAACACATTCTATTCATTTCTCGTTTCTCTGAAATCTCCATTCTAGGAGATTTCAATGTTCACCATCACCTTTGACTCTCCTCTTCTTTCACTGATCCACCTGATGAACAAGCCTACATCTTTTCTATCCTTAATGACCTAGAGCAGTTTGTACAGCACCCTGCCAGTATCCCTGACCACTTTGGAGAGAGCTCCAACTTACTTGATGTCTTCCTTACAACTAATCCTTCTGATTACGCTGTTAATCTTTCCTCTCTGTTGGGCCTCTCTGATCACGACCTTATTGCCTATATATATTTTTCCTAAAGCTGTTGAACAATGAATATCGCATCAACTACATGTTCTAGGAAGTTAATTTTCTTTTTTAGGAAGTCACATTTACTGTGGTTAATTTTCAGGCCTGCTAGCTGTAGGCATTCAAATACTTGTTGCAGTTTGGCAAAATGTTCAGGGATTGATTAACTCACAACAATTATGTCATCTAGATAAGCAAAAAGGGAGTGTCCCATCATGCCACTGAAGACTGAATGGATAAGTCGCATGAACACGGAAGGGGCATTCCTCAAACCGAAAGTAAGTCTCTTTAACTGAAAATGTCCGGAAGGGGTGCTGAAGGCTGTAATAGGGCGAGATGATTTTTTCATTTCGACCTGCCAGTACCCATTATGGAGGTCTAGGGATGAAAAGACTATGTTGTTTTCACCTAGTGACTGTAGCTAATCTGTGAGGACAAGTAATGGGAAACAGTATGGGACAGTTACAGAATTTACTTTACGGTAGTCCACTACTGGCCTAAAGTTGCCGTCCTTCTTTGGGACTAAGAAAAGTAGGCTATTCCATGGACTGATGGAGGGTTCAATAATGTCCTGAGCTAACATTTTCTGTACCATCTGATCTGTTTGTTTTTTTAAGCTGTTAGGTAACTGATACGCTGGTATGTAGATTGGCTGAGTACCTGGTACTAGTTCTATGTGATGTTTAACGAAGTCTGTCCTCCCCGTCGGTTCTCCGGATAGGGCTACCATATTTCGGTAAGACTGTAAGAGATTGAGTAGTTGGTCTTTATGCGAAATCCTTGCAGGTTATACTCAAGAGCAGGTCAGTTGAACGAGTCAGAGCAGATCCCGTAGAGTTGATGGCATAGATATCTGTCAGGTCATTATCATCATCATGGATAGTAGGTACAGAGGAATCCTGGCACACCTTGTACCCAGGAAGTCTCCAATATTTACACCACTTTTAAGCTTCAGTGGAGCATTAGTGACATTGAGCAAGTACAGGTAGCATAAACTGTCCTCTAAGACAATGCACCACTCCGACTCATAAGTTAAGCCATTCACACAACATGTCTCAGGTAGTGTTAGTACATCCACTCCTTCTTTCGCACCTACAACACGAACAGAGACTTTGGTGAACTCTTGCGGTAATAAAATTGTGCACGTATTCGTTACTGCATGCTTCATCTTTGGGTGTTGGAGAACAACAGTCAAACTCTGTGAGGTAGTTAACTGAGACATGTCTGAGTCGGCTGTAGTGCTGTCGTTAGAGGAGTTTGGAAGAGCCATTTTTCAGTACAATGAGGATGTATCATCAGGTGTTGAGGAATTTATTCCTTGCTCTCAGATAGTGGTGGAATGATCTCTTTACTCTCAGATGATGATGATGATGGCGAGTCTTGCTCTGTACTCTTAGGTAGTGTGGGAGTCAGGGGGGACTGAATGACTGAGTTTATTGTAAGTACAGGATGGGGACATTCCATGCTGTATACTGGGAACCCAGAAATGTCTGTACTACCACAGGCAGGTAATGCTATGGAGTGTTGCACCATGGTGGGTAAGCCAGTTAGGGCATCTGCTGGATATCTCAAGTCGTTAGTAACATGAAATTTTATTAGAAAAAGGGTCAAGGCTCTGTCTAGTTGCACCTCCAAAATGACTCTTCCCTTGACCTTAAACTCTGAGCTCTCTACACCACATAGGCGAATGTCAGGCGGCTCAAGGAAACTGACTTTTTTGTTTTTTCCTGTAATGATGTTTAAAGAGGTATCAGAGATCAAGTTTACTATAGATCTTGTGGCCATGAAGAATGATGTATGTCACTACTCCATCCTAGAGTGACTAATCCTGAGGAAGTTATGGGTCCTACATGGCGAATGGGGAGTTGATGTTCTGTTGCTACGTTGTATTGGTCCGATACGGGCGCGCTGCTTCCCCCAGTTGGCAGCGGTTGAGGTAACGACATTCCTCAGTAGTGTGAGTCGTAGTGGTCTTATGATTCTTGCATGTAGGACGACGCGAGCAGGAAGGCGTACGCTGTCTTCCTTGGGAGTGATGTCGTCTGTGTTTACGGTCGCAACTAGATTCTCGATGACCGGAGTTACCACAGTGCCAGCAAAGAACCGAGGGTTGTCTGTTCCATCGAACACTGAATTGGTGACCGGCGGTTGGTGAGCGATGCCAGGTAGGAGAATGGTGCATGTTAGGCTTTCCTCGTGTAGTGGGATGCGAGCGCGAGTAGTCTGTTGGAGTGGAGGTGTGACAGACTTGGGAGACCAAGGGGCGGTTTGTGGCCTGGCACATGCGGTTCGAGCGTGTTCTTTCTTGGATGGTTTTGGTGACCTGGACAATTTTATCTTCTCGATTGAAACCTATCTCTAGAGCTATTTCTCTTTGTTGAGGATCAAGCCAATTCAAGAATCTTAGGTAAGCTAGTAACTCTGCAAAGTTTTTGAGTGTAAGCATAGGAGCTTCATTTACTCTTTCTATCCATTTCATGCCTGCTAACAATTGGCACATCTCGCTACTAGTGGCCTTCAAGGCGGCGGCTGCTTCGCGTATTTTGGCATTTTGAGTTGGGACTGTCGTATCCTCATCCACCTGGGTGATGAGATTAGTTTATCCAGTGAGAGATGCAACATTGGAATGCTGGCAACAAAGCTTTATGAGTTCCTTGCGGAAATCATCAAAGGTCGAAATGACCTGCACGGATTGCGGCTCCGACATCCGATTTGCCTTGGTGTAATCGATCCGTTAGGTAAGAGACTTTGAGGGGCTCGTCTGTGATTCGCCGATTGTGGATGTCCGTTTCTACCTCCTTGAGGAAATCGTAAACTGACCAAGTCGAGTCCTTACCGGTAAATTTTGGATGGTTGGCATCATCTAGATAGATGAACTGTGGGGGAGGGGTTGTTTGAGCCATGGTTGGAAGAGTGCGAGTTTGTGTAAGTGTGGAAATTACTGAAGTAGGTGATTGAGAGAGAGAGAAGGTAGTGGTAGTTAAATGTAGTGGAGATGGGAGATGAAGTGGGGCAGGAGAGTTAACGATAGGAGCAGGGATAAAAGAAAGCTGTGTAGAATCAGAGGTAGAGCATGAGTTATCTGGATTTATAGTATCTTGATTTAAAGTATGTAGGTCGGCGGAAAATGATATCCGAGTTACTAAGGTGTGTCTGGGATATGAGCGGCTGCTACGGAGATGAGTCACTGACTCCTCATCGGTGTTAGGTTGTTGTGCATTTGCAGTTTGTTGGCTGTGATTGGTGGAAGTAAGTTCCGTATATTCAAAATATGACATGTAGTTTGGTGATGAAATGTAGGATGAAGGATGTGAAGGGAAATGTGTATATTTACAATGTGAAGATGAAAGAATCTGGAAGTGAAAGTGAATGAAGATGAATGGGCGTGGGCATTAATAAATAAAGGGTGAAGTGTGAGATGAGTTAAAAATGTAGTCTGTGAGGATGATAATGAAGTGAGGGTGGTGAGATGAATATTTACATAATATGCAATCTGTAGAGAAAATCCGGAGAATAATCTCAATAGAAAGTCAAGTAATGGGTGGATGAGAATAAACTATAATAACTTTAGTTAGAAAATCCGGAGAATTATCTCTGTAGAAAGTCAGGTAATGGGTGGATGAGAATAAACTATAATATAGTTACATAGATCGAGTTGTGAATGAAGGGAAGTAGATCGTTGGCGCAAGTTAAAACATTTCTTCTGAGTGGTGGGTTGGCTCGCTGGAGATGAGACTGGTTTTGAATATGGAGGTGGAGTTGGTCAGCTGGCTTGAAGTTAAGACCGTGCTCAAGGGTGATGGCGTGGCTCGCAGTAGACAAGACTGGTTGTGAATACGGTGTTAAGTCCGCCTGGCAGGTATGTACGATGAGTCTTGGAGGAAGTGGGTTGGCTCGCTGATCTTGTAAGGGGGTTTGTGGCCTGGGAGGAAGTTAAGACGACACTCAGTGGAGGCGTTCTGGCCCGGTGGGTGGGAGACGGTACGTGAATGTGGTGTGTGGCAGGCGGTGACTCAGTGCCACACCAGATGTCGGGTACAAGAGGCACCTGATGGGTGGGTAGGTTGTGAGGAATGTAGGATAGTGCATAGGTCCTCACAGGGTAAGTGCAGAGCTGGTGAGCAGTAGGTGCATTGGGCGGTGTCGGGGTGAACGGCAGATGGTGGTTAGGTGACACTGAGAGAGGAGGGGACAGTACTGTATATGGCAGAGCACTGAATAGGTGTGGATTGAATTGGTGCACAGTTGGTGAGATAGGTGTGTAGGTCGGCTGTGGTGACACTTTTGGCAGATGAACAGCAAGGCGTGTGGGTGGGACGGATTAAAGAACACACCACTGGTGAGTCACCGGTGAGTATTTGTTGGTGTCGCTAAACACTGTAGGGAGACGATCAGGAACGATGGTTCGACGCACCGCTGCTACCAGATGTAATCCACTGCCACTTTGGTGATTGAAATAAAATCCTGGAGTATCTATTTAAGGACTTTAATACTGAGTATTACACTATGGTATTCCCCTCACAGTCGTCCATCCCAGATGACACACATCTGGTCTAGCTCGAGTGTGAGAGAGAGAGAGGTTTGATTCAGCGTTTTTAAGATCTAGCAGTGGGGATATACACTGAGGGGGGGGATTACAGTGGGGGTACATATACCGAGAGGGGCATGGATATACAGTGGGGGTACAACTCTCAAGAGGTTGTTCATGAGGGCTCTGTACTGTTCATTAATGCATCTGTCAGCGGCTCCCTCTTCACCCACAACTCTTCACATCTCGCTATAGAAAGCACGTCTTAGTGCTTGGTTTTCCAGCTTCCATATTCTTCTTTTAGGTACACAAGTCTTCTTTTTCATCACTCGTTCTTTAAGCACCATGTCACATATCAATAATTTGTGCTGCTGTCACACTCCCCGCTTCCTATAACTTTAACATCGTTCACTGACCTCCTATCATCCCTCCTGACCAGAAAATAGTCTGTCTGACTGCTGTTTCCTCCAGACTCGTATGTAATCAACCTACTCTCTCTTCCTAAAATGTATGTTGCACACAGTCATGTTCATTGCCTCCCCAAACTCGAGTATCCATTCCCCTTCTGCCATGTACCATATGCACATCCCCCACATACTTCTTCATGTCCTTGAGCTACTTCACCTTCATGACCATTTAAATCCCCTCCCAAAACCACTATCTCATTATCCCCCATACCACCTACTACACATATTCAGTCATTCCAAAATCTATCCTTCTCTGCCTCCTAATAATTGCAAACATCATTCCTCTTAGCAAAATTTTCACAACTAATATCCTGTCGCTTACTCTCATAATTTTCATAACATGTTCCACCCATCTCTCTGCAACCAACACACCCACACCCCCATATCTATTGTCCCCTCCCCTGCCAAAACAACTTATAGCAGCAATCCCTCCTAATGGCTGATCCACCCTTGCCCTGGACTTCTTGCAAACATGTCACATCCACCCACCTCCTACTGAATGCCTCAGCGACTTCCCCCTCTCTACCCTTTAGACTTCCTACATTCCATGAGCCCGTTCTTATCCCCCTGGGTGATTTGATGTCCTCAGGCATGCTAATTCTTGTACTTGGTCATAGTCAGTAATAATAAAAGGGACGAGACATACCACAGGCCCCACCCACTGCACAGTCCCAGGTCCAAGCAATGGATCTGGAACCCCTAGCCCGCCAACCTTACTAGTGGGTGTGGTAGTGGCTTCAAGGCACCCTGCCAGAACAGCTACTGGGACACCCTCCAAGCTTGCCTTGGCACTGTAACTGCCCCATCATTATGCACCCACTGATAGGGTAGCCTCCTGGGGTGCTACTCCCAGGTTCAGGCCCCTCTCTATTGGGCAGGAGTGGCACCCTGAAAACTGCAATGTCTTGTACCCTCTAGCACAACCCCATCTCACCCCGGACCCATGATCTATGCTGGTGGAACCCCCGTCACACCTCCCCTCAAAAGTCCGCCACTAGGTAGTGGAGGCAAAGTTTTCTGACTGCATGCCCTTGCTGGTGTCAACCCCTGTAACGTAGTGGGGTACTTTGTGTGATGCGTAAAGCACATGTGGTGTAGTGCATAAGATGGAGGAAATGTTCGGGAGAGTATGCTGGTCCACTCACCATGTTACCATCACACTGAAAAGGTCAGCAAGGGGGATGGTGTGATAGCTAGTGAAACAGGAGCTCCAGCTCTTCCTATCACCAGCATTCCCATTCCCCTCAGGAGTACCACCCTGTTTGGCCTGTGCCACAGCCTCCTCCTCGATTTTTTCTTTCACTCCCTGACTAGCTTCTTTAACACCATGTCTAACTCTCTTTACCTCTCTCCAGAACATTTTCTTACATTCCCTCTGCTTTACACTCAGATTCCTTCCAAATTCCTCATCTACTATCTTCTTACTCTCTCTTACTAATCTTTTCACCCCTCTGATCCTCTCTACATTTAGCTCTGTCTTCTGTCTCTCAACTTCCTCCACATTCCTGTTTCTCATCCACTTACTATATGCATTCTTCTTTTGTGTCACAGCCTGTCCCACCTCTTCATTCCACCATGCTTTTCCTTGCATCCTCTTTCGTCTTTGGTTCACTCCACACAGCCCTTCACATGCTGCACAGATTTCTTCTGTGAATATCTTGCACACACTTTCCACGTACCCCATCTGCTCCAAATCATATTTACCCAATCTCTCCTCCACTTCTCTCTTATATTCTGCCTTTTTTCCTTCCTTTTGTAACCTTTCCACCCTCCTTGTAAGAACTACTTCCTCCTGTTCTTCCCTCCTTCTGTTCCTCCACTTCATTTCAGCCTTGACTTTCAGAAAGTCCACTCCTTCAGCCTCTATATACTCTTGCATCCATTACACACCTCTCTGTTGGGCAGGAGTGGCAGCCTGGAAACTGCAATTCCTGTACCCTCTAGCACAGGTTCGAGCCCCATCTCGCCCCGGACCCACACATAATCAATCATTGTCTTCCGTTCATTCAGTTCACTACCCACCCTTCTCATCACTCAGCAAGTACACCTCTAGATCACTTTGTGTCTGAAGAGGGTATTGGCTGTCACCAACCCCCTCCTGGCACAAATGTCCACTAGACCACTGCCATTTTCATCCACTTCTGCAGGCATACCCCACTCACCCACTACTCCATCCACCATCACATTCCTTAATTTTCCATTCATATCTCCAATCGGAAACAGTCTCATTCCTTTCATGCTTCCTTGCACGCTTCCACATTCGTCCAGAACTCTTCTTTCACTCTGCTTGCACAATCTTGCATTGGTGCATACACACGCTTACACAGTTGCCCACATCTGTATTCCAGCTTTCAAGTCTTACCCACACAATTCTTGAGCCAACTGATCCATACTTTCTTATATTCTCATTCCTTCTCTTGCACGCAACAATACACACTCCTTTTGCCTTCTCATTTTCACCCACTCCCACGCATATACCCCATCCATACTCCCATTCTTTCACATTCTTACCTCTCCATTTAGTTTCAGTTAATACACACACATCCACTTTTGCACCCTCAAGCACGTGGACAATCTCTTTCTCTTTCACCTCATCGTTTGCACCCCTTACATTCCATGTCGCAATCTGTACCATGTCCTTTGTTCGGTCCTTAGCCATCACCTGTTGGTCAGTTCTGGTCCGAGGCTTCTTGTTCATATTTTTAGTTAGTTAGAAGACATGCTGAGAAAGATAATAACATCATTCATCAGATCAACCCTGGAATATGCACCAGTGGTCTGGAATCCTCATCTCAAAAAGCACATAGATAAGACTGAAAAGTACAAAGGGCTGCTACGAGAGGGGTACCAAGCTTAAACGATCTAAGCTACAAAGAAATGCTAGTAAAACTGAACCCACCAACATTACAACAGAGAAGGAAAAGAGGAGACATGATTATGTTATATAAATGCATCTCAGGGAAAGAGAAAATAGACATCTACATGGTGACAGGTAGGGGTGTATGGTATGTAGGAGGGCTGCTGGGCCTTGATAGCAGGACACATAAAATATACATATTAGAGGCGTATCGGATGTCTAAAAATGCGGATGTGCAGATGCGGATGCAGATGAGGATATAAACTTTTTATAATTGCGGATGCAGATGCAGATGCAGATATTTAAAAATATTTTTTTGCGGATGGGGATGCGGATGTCTGATGGCTATATCCTCGCGGATGCGAATGCGGATTATTTTTAAATCTTTTACGATTATGCATTTTAAATTGTTAACGACGACTTTCAGCCACATAAGTCAAACTTGTCTTACCAGGATGCGGGACGTGCGCCTAAGTCGTTATGCATCCCACCAACCACTCCCCAACCTCCACCCTTTGGAAAATGGTAAAGTTACATTAAATTTAGATCAGTGCAAACATAAATTGAAGTTAGTATGTGTATTATGTATAGTTTATTAGAATACTCACATTAGTTCAGTATCTGAATTTCAACAACGGCAAATTACTCTTCAAAAACAAAGGTTTCTCTGCTTTATCTGCGTGAATGCTCTTGCGTTCTTCACCATAGATTAATCCAGCACCACTGAATAGTTGTTCACTTGGGACGCTGCTTGGGGGACAACAGAGATAATATTATGTGCGTACCACTTTCACTCCACCGTTTTCACTCCACCATTTCAGAGTATCTTCATTTGTTCCTTAAATTCTCTTTTTGTGATACTTGTTTATTTCTTCCATTGAAATTGTAACTGGTGGCTCATCATTTTCATCACTGCTTGATGCGAGTATTATATTCATTGCATTTGATAGTGTTCCACTTGTACTTGGTGTACGACTGGTAGGCCAAAACTACGGTAAATGCTATACAGTTGTATTCTTTTTCATAATATTATTTAGAATAACT
>JAGKTI010043164.1:0-10007 GCA_018397915.1 Birgus latro
CCAGCCAATTTATTTCAACTCAAGATATACCTCTCGTACTGAAAATTTTGAAGTAAAGGCTCCAGTATAGCTAACCCTCTCGGCGTCCAGTTCGAGAAATTCTGTCCCAGGCTGAATCATTTTATCTGAAAGTATCAATAATTCACCAGTACAAACGTCATCAAAATCAGCAGCAGTGTAGAGACAGGAGGATGGGGTAGGGAAAATAAAAAACTAAGTGGTGCCCTATTTAAACGGAGAGAGCGAGAGTGTGGACAGGCCCCCATCTTCTCACAATAATTCCTAGAGCATATTATAATGAAAAAACGTGTGTAACTTTCCCTACCGTTGCTAATTACACTCTCAAATGTGGGATGCAGGTTAATCAAGTCTTAATAATTACAGGTGTTTCACAAATGACTAGCTAATGTTAGGGGGTTCCTTGCCCAGGTTCTCACTTATAATAACAAGACTGTAAAAGGGTGAAGCTGAGGCGGTTGGAAGGAGGAAAAGTAGACCAACAACGAAGTAATGACAAAAGTGAAAGTAAGAAATTGGTAGGTAAGGATCTTGGAAAAAATAAAGACTTGCTACTGAGTGTTGTTACCCCAGCAAGTTTAGCGTTCATGTCCAGTCACCCTTCCATGATTGCCTCGTCTCTCGAAGTGTATTTCAGCGCAAACGAGAAGACTTTATTCAGCTGAGAGTGAATAAAAAAGCTTAAATGAAGAAAAAAATAAATAGTTTTCCTCCTCTGGCAACAAACCTCTGATAATTTTCCTCTCTCGGTAACAAACTTCCGATAATTTTTCCTTAAGTTGACAATACCTTTGATTTCATTTTTTTTTTTTTTTTTTGAGGGTGAGACGATCAACCTTTTAAATTTTCCTCGTCCCTTTGATACGTTTCCTCATCTGGCGACAAGCGTGCGATAATGTTCCTCACCTAGCTATAAACGTTCTTTTAAAATTTTTCCCAACTGATATTTTTTTTTTTTACCTGTCGAGAAAGATATGTTAATTTTCCTCATCAGGCTACAGACGTTCGATAACTTTCCTCACCTCGCAACAATCCCCTTAGAACTTGCCTCATCCCTTCTATAATTTCCTTCCTCTCGGGCGACAAACGTCTGATAATTTTTCTCATCAAGCACACAAACCACCGATAACTCAGCCGGACGGACCATCCAACTCTTCCAGAAGTGAGAGAGCCCCGACGATGCCCGGTGTCGAGTGCTTTAGTTTCATTGCTCTTGTTAAGTGTTGTTTGGGTTAGTTTTCTCTCCAGAGGTTTCCAGCGAACGATGTGCCTCATGGCTGCCGCTGCGGGTTATTATGAAACACGGCGCATTTCAATCAGCTGCAAAGTTTGACAAAATATTGACCGCCTGGATTAAAAAGTCTACGGAGTCTGATGAATCGATTCCCCCGCTTTTAGCCAAGGGAAGGTGCTAGAGTGGGGTGTCTTCATGTGGTAGCACCGATACAACTGGGTGGCTCCACTGCCTGGTTATACAAATGTGCCTCAACTCCTGTCTTATTCCCCGAAAGAAGGATGATGAGCTGCAGTAAGAGGACGACATCAGCCTGTAGTCCACTGGGTTTACATTCAGATGAGCCTGCGGTTGCAACTACTAACTACTGCTACTACTACTACCAACCACGGGAAGGTCATGATGCCCTGTTACCCATGTGTGAAGCTGTAAGTCCGTAGATTTTTATTTTGCGAAGCTGAAGTTAGTAATTCCTTGCCATAAAACGCATTTCTTGACGTTCTTCTTTGCTGTTAAGTCCTCAGTCAATTTCAAAATGCCATTTGAAGTCACATTGCTGCATATAAACCTGCTTCGCCAATTTCCTTATTTATTGTGTTCTTGGTACTGTGACGAGGGGTAGAGCTGCAGGTGCTTAATTTGCAGAATTAACTGTATGGAAATAGAACTGATATTTTGATTCACATCAAGAATTGTTTGCATAATGGAGATGGAAGAGAAACAGATTACACTATACACACCCTAAATAGAAATATCAATGAATGACAACTAATCGTTCCTCTCTCTCTCTTTCCCTCATACACACACACACACACACACACACACACACACACACACACACACAAACAACTATCAAGCCCTCCATCCTAGCTCGGTTTCTATAATGAAGCAGCGAAATTACTTCAACTCATGCCCACCTTCCCACGCCGTGCACGCCACCCTCCTTGCACCCTCAGCTTTATGCATCGAAAACATGAGTCTCCCGGAAGAAAACATCCACTATTTTCGACGAAGCCAATTTTCACTGTTAAGAGCCCCCATTACCCCATAACAGCGATTTCAGAAGTAATGATTACCCGGAATTTTGAATCATTTTTGTCTGAGCACTTTCCGTATCTAGTTTAATTCAAATTTTCGCCTTCACCGATATCTCTGACTAATGGGGTTAGTTTTCTCCTTTCGTGTAGAGTGGTGATTATATTCCTCAGGGGCTGCTTGTAAAGATATCGTTTCGACCAGCTATGCCATGCTCGTACGAAGATTACTATATAAAAGAACATCGACCATTCTACAGCACTTTCTCCTCAGCCTGGAATCCCCGAGCTTGGATCAGGATCTTTGTGCCGAATTTATAAGCTTTTCCGAGCTCGAGTCCTTTACCAGATTACTTGATTATTTGTTTATACTTTTATCCGTATTCATACAACTACCCAGCACTTCACAATCAAATTAGATTGTTTCTAAGATTAAATTTGAAAATGCGAAATTATCTGTAACAATAGTTAATTGTTATGGAGATTTGTTCATTCTGTAAATTGATTAAGATTCTTTATAGGTACAAAATTAGAGTGAACAGAAAAGAAATAAAACGTAAAACAAAACTGTCTTTAGCAATGGTTGCCAGCTACGGAGAACTGTTTATCCTGTTGCTGTGTTAGAATCTTTGTATAAATCCAAAAATATTTAGCATCAAAGTGAAAATAGAGGAAAATTAAAGATATCCTTAAAAAAGAAATTATTCAGGAGATCGCCTTACCTATGAATTAACTGTGATCCTACATAAATTGGAGGATTATTGTTAAAAAGAAAAAATAACGAAAAAAACAAACGATCTACGATAATACGAATCTGTTACTAGAACTGTTTATCCTGAAAATTGGTCAGAATCCTCTATAAAAACGGCGCCTCTTATAACCTGACACGGAGGCCTTTGTGAGGGCGCTACAAAGAGAAGGCTTGACGGGGTGGACGCAATCTTCACGTCAGCACGACAGCCAGCAGCGCCAGATTAGCGATAAGCCCCAGCCGCCCCACTCCCGCCTCAGCCTTATTCCAAGCATTAGCCCTTCTCACCGGCGTCCACCAGCAAGAGGCAAGCTTCGTGTTCCTCTCACCAGCCTCCTTCAACTTTGGTTCCCTTGTCTGGGAGTGGGCTTGTCATGGGAAAAATTTATTTGGACATACACATAAGCACGCACGCATGTACTTCCCCCCCCCCCCCTCTCTCTCTCTCTCTCTCTCTCTCTCTCTCTCTCTCTCTCTTAGACACACACACACACACACACACACACACACACGCACGCTTACAATTCCCATCACCAGCGTTAACAAGAGGCAAACTTGTGGCTCCTCTTACGCACTTCCTGAAAATTTGAACCTCTTGTTTTGTCTGTTTGCGCGCGCGCGCACACACACACACACACACACACACACACACACACACACACACACACACACACACACACACAAACTAATGTCCACTACATAACTGATGCAAGCTAAAAGTTCCCTTCACGTACATCCCTCAGCCCTGTGCGGGGAGTTCGTGGGGAGGGGGTGGCCTGAGAACACGATAGCGTTGAGGAAGGCTGAGGGAAGGAGCGAAATGAGGGAGCTGAGAACAGGAGGAAGAGAGACGTGTGAGGTAGAGATCTCGTGAAGGACTCGGTAGATAAGGTTAAGCTTGATGTAGAGTAAAAAAACGGAGAGAAATATAGATAGATAGATAGACAGATAGATGGATTGATATCAAAACTATCGGAAGGTAAGAAATGTACGTGGTAAAAATATGAAGGATGTAAAAGAAGGCGAAAGAAATTTAGAACGTAAACGAACGATGCTAAAAACATATAACAGAAGACTGACGGAAATATAAAAGAGGAACTAATTAAATGAAGAGTTAACATTAAGAGAACTTGATAAATATGGTCGTGATTGAAACTGGATGAGAATAAGGAAGTGAGGAACGGAGATATGGAATGAAGGTTAATTAATGCTGGAAGGGAACGGAAAAGTGGAGTCTGGAGAAGTATGGAAAGATGAATGATGCTGATGAAAAAAAGATGAAATGAGGAATGGAAGTGGACGGAAAGAAATCAGAGTAAGGGAGGTATTGCTGGGAGGGAGTGGAGAAGGGGAGAAATGGTGAAAGAAAGAAGGGAGAGGGTTAAGAGATGGTAGTAGGAGGGAAAGAAGAAGTGGGGAATGGAAAAGTAATGAAGGAAATTGGATTAATGAGAATGGAGAAGCGAGGAATGACTATGAAAATAAGGAATGCTGAAAGATGCTATTGGAACTGAAAAAGGAAATGAAGAATAACGATGGGGAGAAGGCTGAGTTATGGGGGAGAATGGAAAAAACGAACAATGACGAAGGAAGGAATTAAGGAAGGAAGGAAGGGAAGCTGAGTAAGGAATGACAAAGAGAGAAAGAGAAAATGACAAATAATGATTGAACGAAGGCTTGGGTAACTGACAATACTGAGAGACCAAACAAAAAACTACAAATGGCAATGAAAGGAAGCTTGGATGAGAAGTGATGCTGAGAGAAAATGGGTAAGTAAGGAATAGAGACAGGAGGAGAAGTAATTAGATAAAGGACTGGCGAGGAAGGAACAGGATGACAGGACGAAGGGGCTGGAGGAATGCGGTCGAGAGAGAGGGGGAGGGACAGGAATGATGTTGTGGAGGGAACTGTGGACGTGACGTGCACCTTGATGTCCTAGATATGTCCCACACCCCTCCACAACCCTGTCTCCTAGGACCTCCCTCTGATGTCATACAAGCTGATGGGTCGGCTTGTAAGACATCGTATTCTAAGTGCAGTTGTTGGCTTCGTAACGCATTCCTTTTTGCGACTTATTACACAGGTCTGCAAACTTAAAGCATTTAAAATTGTTTAATTCTGAGGACTTATTTTTGTTGCACTTATGAACACAATAGAAAATACATTTAGAATGTTTCCATTACAACACATTTTAACAAATAATTAAAAAGAAATTTAATTATGTAGCAAATTTTAAATTTCAGTCGATCTGTAAAATATTGTTCTAAATCAACTGAAAATGAAATTATTTTGTCAATTTAATCTTATAAACATATACACAAAGGAAACAACATTACATATTCCATTACTCAGATAAAACTTCTCTAGTCTTTGTAATTTTTCAGTTTTTTTTATGCTCCAAAACTTCGTTTCGTGGCCAGTCGTTTTTACACTTTTTCTGGTGCGTCCCTATGAATCATCCAGCAGTAGTCTGCCATTATAATGACATCCCAACGTCCCTGGTACCTTCTTTCCATGTCCTTGATATCCTGATGGAATCTTTTACCTTGTTCTTCACTCACCGCTCCAAGATTTTCGGGGAAAATTTCCAAATGTGAATTCAAAAAGTGAACTTTGAGATATGTTGCAGCCCAACTCCTTACACATGACCAAAAAAATTTCACAATTTCTTTGTAATTTGGATCCTCATTGTTACCTAAAAACTTAGAAATTACTTTTTTGAATGATACCCAAGCCTCACGTTCCAGGTCGTTCATCGCACCATGAGATTCCTCATCAGAAATCAGTTTTCTAATATCAGGTCCAGTAAATACGCCCTCTTTCAATTTAGCTTCAGAAAAACCAGGAAACTTATGGCACAAAGACATAAAACAGGCTCCATCTTTTGACAGAGCTTTGACAAACTGCGTCACTAATCCAAGCTTAATAAGAAGCGGTGGTAGCTGCACTTTATCTGGATTCACCAAGCTAGGTCTGATGATGTTTTTGGCACCAAGCTGTAGATTTTTTTCTGTTTGGCCATTCCTTCTGAACCCACTGTAAATCCTTGACTCTGCTGTCCCATCCACTGAGAAAACATGGGAATTTTGTATACCCTGACTGCTGTCCCGATAAACTACACAGAACTTTCAGGTCCTTACATATGAACCAACGGTGTTCATTGCAGTTGATTTTTTCGAGAAGATTTGCCAAACTCGTGTACGTTTCTTTTAAATGCACAGAATGAGCAACGGGTATTGATCCATATTTATTACCATTATGATGAAGTACCACTTTCAGGTTTCTTTTAGATGAATCTATAAATAGTCTCCATTCTTCTCCATCGTAATTTCTGCCAAGTTTCCGCACTAGGCAATAACCAAGGATCAGTGCAATAAACCACAATTTTGAATAAATACCACTGTGATTGAAAAACAAAAAAACACTCTACTGAAAGTAATTTACAAACACACCAGTCATCTGAGTCACACTGAGATATGTTTGCTGCACTCCAGTATTGGTATGGTTCATCTCTGTTGTGTTCCAGCTATATTCTGGCTTATTATCAAATAAAATAACTGTGTTATTTTAAACGTGATTATTAATGTTAGAAAATACTAAACTGAAACATATTACCATTGTAATAAAATATACATATTTAAACAGTTGTACAGTATAGTTCGAAATGATTAAAAAAAATATAAAAACTATAATTGAAAGCTAAAAAATGGGTTTTGTGAGAAAATGTTACGTGATGGAGAAAAATGGTATTCATTTTTTAATTCAGCCCTGAAAAAATATATAAAAATCATATGAATAATCAAAGCAGTTTTTTCATTGTATATCTGTGTTATCCATTTTATACTATGATATTTGGGTTTATGTCAATCATGCATTTTTACTACCGCCATTCTTTGTATCTATAACATACACGAGAATTTTGAGGTACAATGAGCAGAATAAGTCGCTGCAGATGAGGTGCTACGAAGCCTCCAATGCCATTTAAACTACTACCATTTATCCCTTATTCCAAGTGGCGTGGGAGGCTTCGCAGCACCTCATCCTTATTGATTTATTTTGCATATTACACATTAGCATTCTCTCATATGTTATTTATACTCTTAAAATTACGCTGTAGTTAGCATCAGTAACATTTATTAGGATATTGAGGTGCACTGGGCAGAATAAATAGCGGAGGAAAAGGCGTAACGAAATCATCAAATCAACTTATTATACGACCCTTAACTGATACTGGTGGCTATGAGGCTGCCGGACGCTATTAAAGAGTGATTACAGCTGCAGTTACATCTCAAGACTGAACGCTAGGATACAAAAGCTAGCCTAATATTTCACCTCTTCTGTTTCTCGCTTTCCTCGACTAGTTGATACAATGTTTACCTAATACCTATATCTCATTTTGCTCGCCTGATTAATATTCTAAAGCTGAGAGAAGCCTGCTGTGTCTCTCTGCCCTTGGGATATTTCTCTTCCATATTATGCATCAGGGAGGACAGTGATGGACATGCCTTTCCCTACGACGTCGCCTTTCTTACTAAATTCTTGCTACCTCCAGACGATTTCATTCAGCTTAGGAAGGGCCTGTCCTGGTGATTAGGTTAGACATAATCTGTGCTTTACTGTAACGAGTACATTTCACTTATATTTCTGCCTCCATCAGACTGCCCTTATGCAATTTAAAAGGAAACCTTCAAAGCGAAAAAGGTTAAGAGCAAAATCGAAAAGCAAACTGATATAGTTTTCTGACCCACGAGAATGCCTCCTCCTCTCCATGGTCTCGAAGTTGAGCGAGATTTTACATTGCATATTTAATGAACAGACGATCCTTATACTCGGAGGAGCCTGGGTTGCGCGTGTGGCACTAATTTGCTGACGAATCCAGTCAGGTGTTTGTCAGTAACAACTCGCTCCGATTCTGTTTTATGTTACTCCTCTTCCTTCTCCAGTCTATCTCCATTTAAATCTTTATGTCCTCGTTTCTGAAACACTTTCGCCTCATTCACAGTTTCCTTCACCGTCTCCACCACCTCCTTCACTGTCATCATTTTCTTCACTTCCCACTGATATTCTTGATATATACTGTACTTAACCCTTTTAGTACGGTGACGTGGGTGTATCAGTATCTCTAGACAATTTTCTTCAGGGTTAGAAAGTCACATTAATCTCTCTACTGCTTGGATACTCACTTGAGCTGAATACAATGTCTGGCAGAGGAAGGATAATTTATATAAAGGCTTCATCGTATCGATGGGGGGTTGATGCAATAGGTCCATTTTCCCAATACTTAAAGTTTATACTTCAATGGTTTCGTTCGACTCAGCATACTGTCTAGTGTTTTTTCTAAATATGGTAGTTTAGAGTAACGAAATGATTGATATAGTTTTTTTTTCCTCTTGTACACTTTGAACGCTAAGATTTACAGAAGCTGAACAAAATAGCAAGGTGGTTGCCAGATAAAATACCAACATGAATTCATTGCACCGAAAAGTATAAAGCATTCTCCTTCCTTTACCTCTCAGTACCCACCTCCTTCTTCTCTCCAGTTCATTCCTTATTCTCCGTCTTCCTTTCCATCACTTCCTTCGCCATCTTCTTCATTTCCTTCGTATTATTCAACTTCATCTTCTTTCTATCAACATACTATCTTATTCTCCATTTTCACCTCCGTCTTCTTCCTTTCTGTCCCTAACATCATTTTTTTTTTCTTATTCTCCACTTTCGCCTTCCATTTCTCTCTCAGTGTTCTTGCCAACGTTTGCTTCGGCTTCTCTATCTCCACCTCTTCCTTCTTCCTCTCTGTCCTTGCCAACATATCCTTCGGCTTTTTCAGTTCCACCGTTTTCTACCTCTCTGTCTCAGTGAACATTTCCTTTTTACTCTCCGTTTCCACATACTGTTTCCACATACTGTTTCCACTTACTGTTCATTTTTATCTCACTCCCTACCAATATATCCTTGACTCTCAACTTCTTTTTCTCCGTCCCAGCAGTCATCCTCTCTGGCTTCTCTGTTTCCACCTTCTTTTCTTCCTTTCTGTCCAAACCAAAATTTCCTTCATATTCTCCATTTGTCTTTCCACCCCTTCCACCGCCACTTCTCTCTTCCTCTCAGTCCTTCCCAACATTGTCCTCCGCCTCCCTTTCCACCTCCTCCTTCTCCATTTCCATCTCCCACGAGCATCTTCGGTATGGCCTTAATAGGTCCATTTCCCCATAATTCCCGGACACTAAGTAAGTTACCCTCTCCTCCGCTGGGTCCATCAGGGCGAGAGACGGGGCGAGGCAGCTTTTGTGAGACCAATAGGGAAACACGTTCATTCGATTCCCCGGGTATAGGACACTCGGGATATTCAAATTTCCCTGTAAGTTCAGGGGATGGAGGTGGCGGGAAAGGTTGGCTGAAGGATCGATGGAAGGAGGGTAGAGGGAAATGCGACTGATGGAGTGGCAATGGAAGAGAGAAAACTAGAGCAGCGAAAAATTAAATGCATCGGCTGCGATTGGGCAGAAGATTAATTTTTCCTGCTTTAAGAATAACAGCTGCCTCTTCTTTATTTACTAGTAACATAAGCCCGTTTTGAGCTGGATCTGGATTAAAAGTGACAGGACATTCTATGTTTGAAAATACTGAAGCTTTGTCTGACCATCCAGCGAAAGAGGATTTTTTATTTATCCTTTTCTTTTTTCTTTCTTTTTCCTTTTTTTTTTTTGGTAAGCCGGACTGATAAGCGAGGATCTGGAGACGTGTTTAGGCTTGTCTCGATCAGCACTGCATAACAATAGGTGAAAGTGCAGCCAATCCACCCTTTCAGTCTAGTGATGTAAACAGATCCACTTAACCATCCACCAGCCCTTCCAGCCACTGTCTCTTTCCACTGTGCTATTAACCAACAGGAGGCGCTCAAGCTTCACCAACTATAATCACACATACTATAGAATTACAGCAACTTTCCTAGATTCCCTCGCTCTCTCAA
>JAGKTI010043166.1:0-10007 GCA_018397915.1 Birgus latro
GTTTCTTAATCAACAAAAGTGAGCATTGTGGCATAGCCATGCCTGATGGAAGCTTGTGATAATGTTGGAAAGCTATGCATAATATATGGAAAGCATATTATATAAGCTACAGTACTATGACTGTAACCAGTGCACCATCCTTAGAATTTTTCATCTTTCATGTCTGTATGTTGTTGAGAGGTACATGCACATTTTATAAGTCAGTGTTAACTCATTTATTACTGTGATTATATGTGTGTGTGTGTGTATATATATACAGTATATATATATAAAATAAAATCTCCTGCTAGACAGTTATATTCTAATTAGGAGAGATCTCACATTGAAGAGTCAACTGGAATGTCAGACTTTCAATACCAGATGTCTTTTGAACTGAATAAAGTCATCTGTTGGTAACAGGAATACGTTGTAAAAGTACATCATCACTCTGAAGGGATTAAAGAAATTATTGAACATTATGTATGGGATTTCATCAGTTACTGGTAATATTTTTTCTTTGTAGATGCACAGATCAACAGTATTTTGTACTGTAACTGAAAATCTATTAAAACCTTGGAAAATTATCTGTGGAAGATAGCTACTATATTTCATATAAAATACTTTAAAAGTCCTGTGTTTCTGATAAATTTTGAGTTTTTACAATAAGCTACTAAATATACAGTATTTGTGTAATAGGTTCTTGTTGATTTCTCAAATATTAGTTCAGCCAGAAGGGTATAAAATTTTAAATATACAGTAATATGAAGTGTATGAATATAAGCTTTGCTTGTTCTTATTGCAGGGTGGTGGCTTTGATCATGTTCATCATATGGCACAGTGCAGTATTGTATGTTGCACATATATTGCTAAAATATGCTTACTTGACCCATCCATAATTGCTTGTATTGTCATCGTCACTTCTGACTACTTGGTTTGTGCTGGGGAATGCTGTAATAGACTGTGAGGCCATTTTATATGAATAGGTAGAGAGTTGGAGTTCTGTAACTTGAACGGTGTCGTAGTAATTCTAGTGCATCTCAAAATTTTAAGTATTGGGTTAGAAATTTTGCATACTACTGTACTTACCTGAAGCATGCATCAACTTTAAACCATAACTTACCGTAAACTACTGACTTCATACTGTAGTAACTTAAACTCTTTTGTGTCCTTGTAGTATTTTACCTGTTTCTTACATTGTAAAGTGAATTTCTCATAGCTGATACTGCATTTCTATGGTGAACATAAGTGTAGAACCTCAGACGTAGTTGTTGTTAGTCCATATGAGTATACTGTGAGATTTGTGTGTGCTCCCCCCACCATCCTTCTCCCATCTCTGTTTCTTTCCACTTTGGTCTCATTTTATATTTATCATATTTTTCTCAGTATATGCCATTTCTAGCAGCAGCTGTATTTTGTCTTATATTTCTGTAGCACCTGGTGGTTTTGTGAGCAGTTAAGGTGCTCCAGTCGGATTGAACTAGTGCAGGTTTATATCCAAGGGGTGGTTGGGGTTTACTGCTCATGTAATGCCACTCAGGGATGAGTGGGGCTGGTCACTCTCATCTTAATTGCCAGGACCAACATGCCTAACCCCGGGCTCCTACATGCCTTATGGGGCAACACCGGATTAAATGATGAATGAATGATATTGCTTTAGCACACTTATCTTCCCTTGGGTAGTTAAACTACCAGTATATATTTTTTTTTTTTTACATGAAGAAGTGTTGAGAATTACCATGAATTCTAACTTGTAGAAGTAGAGTTTGAAAAGCTTCATTGATATAAAAGGAAGGTATTGTAATTATTTGTTGCTAATTTGATTGATGAAGTGAAGCTGCTTCAGCTAAATTCAGATTATTAGTCCCCTTTTCATCCTCTTTACACATCACTTTCCAGTTGTTGAAATAATCAGTCATATTCAGCCTATGACTTGTTGAAAATTTTGTTGGAAAATTTGTGGGGAGGCCTTATAAATAGGGTTAAATTACTTGTACTATGCAATTTATAAGCTATTTTTCAGGCTTCTGTAATTATTCAAGAGAAGTACCGGTAGTTGGAAGATGAGTGCTGGAATCAGGAATCAGAGGTCATGTACAGTACAGAGGTATTGTCTCCTCTTGTGATTGAAAGGTAATGTCATGCCTTACAACTAAATATACAAATAAGATGCAGAGTTGAACTAGTAATTGATGATTCCCATATTGTTATCCTTCTGCTAATCAGAGGGCATCATGTGGTGTGCCCATCCAACCATTCCAAGCTTATATGTTTGGGTTGATTTAGCTCCTCCTCCTACTCATGCACACACTAACTTACTTGGGCAAGTAGTATGGAAGGAACTAAGTGTGACTGTAGAATGGAGCATGTCTGTGTAATGGATTGTTTATCCCACACTATTTGAGTGATGGAGGAACAATATATCAAATGGGAATGCTGTATTGGCAGTTTCTTATTTGGGAAATTGGTTAAATGTTGCATGTCTGTTTTGATACTTAAGGTAGATGTTTTATAAATGAACTAACAAATCACTTCTGAAAGTCATTTATATATGCTGTAGCTGTTGTATCTTGTATGCTAATATAATAGCTTATTCTCTTATACCTTCTTGTACTTCTGTGGCAACATAAAACAAGTATTAACTTCTAAATATTTAGGATAAAATAAGGGATGCCATACCATTAAATTCAAATTTACCATTTTCTCTGTAGCTTAAAAATCATCTCACTTTTGCAATCTAACTGTAAGTCTGCTTAAAATTTTTTACCTTGTGGCAAATTACTCTCTAATAATATGGTGTCTGGTGGTTGAGTTGGTGCTGAGGAGATTTAAAAATAAAACCTTGATTTGTACTTATATCTAAAAAATGTGGTGGGTTGTTGGGGCCATGTCTGCCATTCTTTATATTCTGTTTACTGAAGTCAGGGTGCAGAGTTATGACCAGTTTTGTCATTCAGATCAGTCAGCAGTCACATTGTCATGGTTCTAGATTCCCTCACCTCAGTATGAACAGTATATGGGAGCAACATGACTTCCACTTATATGTGTATGTGTGCTCTTTAATTACTGTATATACTAATGCTGAGTAATTTAACTTGAAGTTACATGTCATGCAGTGATAATGCAGTATCAAGAAATCTCAAGATTTTATATTTTAATGCAGGAAACAAAGTAGAAATTAATATTAATAGCATTTGACTTATCTCAATGGCAACACGAGACGGATATACTAGTTTGTTTCATCAAGTATAGTGTCTAAGTTACTGTAACGGTAGTTTTTTAACATATAGCTGCAGTTGGCCTCACTTCATGTTTTTCTCCACCAGTTAACTGCAACAGGAGTACTTCTTAGTTTTCTCTTAACTATTGAAGTTGTTCAAGCATCACTGTCTACTTGGTTATATAAATTTAATAGGATATTCTTTAATACAGGAAGAATGTACAATACTTTTATTTTTGAATGGCAGCAGGTCTGTTATTATGCTCATTTTAGATTGTTTTTGCCTGATTTATTGATTGATATATAAAATCCTAAACCACTTTTTTATTTCATATGGGAATAGTATACAGTACTGTACTTCACAGTAAACATTAGTATTTGTTTTGAAAAGTAAAGTTTGAAGCTGTTATAGCTAGTGAGGCATTTAGTTTGGTTAGTATTCCAATGATATAATAGTATCAAAGTCTTGTGTACATGATTGCCCAGTCAAATGACATACATTGCATGAGGGATATGAATGCAGTTTAGTAAGGATGTCCAAGTGATCAGATGGAAATGATAGGTTGTAAATACTGTATATTGAAAATAAATTTTGGCATATTGTTTCCCATACTTAGTGAATGATTGTGTGATTGGGTTATGTAATCTTACATTTTTTAGTATTATAAAAGTTTGAGTACTGTTTTGTATTTTAGAGGTTTTTCCTCTGCCATTAAACTACTGTACCTTCAAAATATATTCTCATTATTTCAAATACTGGACTAGAATGGCAGCAAGAGGTGAACACAAGGATGTTGGCATGTTGCCTTTGTTAATTGAATGTGTTTATACAGTATTTATGTCTGTATATATCATTATTTTTATGACTTTCAAGTAATGTTGAGGATTCCATTATAATATTCAAAATTACTTCCCTCACTTTTAATTGCCTGGATGTGAATATTCCATTTTCTGATTACATATATTGTTTGTACCTCACCCTGCCATAGGATGGGAAAGGAGGTCCGGTGATGATGATGATGACTTATACTTGGAAGATGTGTGGATTGAGGAAGTTTTCATGTTTGTTTACATGTATGCACAAAAAGAAAAGAATATCTCAGTGTGAAAATAAGCTTTCTACATATCTCTTCAGCATTAGGTGGTGAACTCATATGAACCCCCTTGGTGAAACTTAATCTTTCTCCTCTAGTACCTCTAGTATTACCAGGCTCACTTTCACATGGATCAAGTCATTTCTATGTAAGGTGTTTTACCTCCCATGAGTCATTGTTTTTTACCAAAGTAAATTGTACCTTATATGAAACGTGAAGCTTGGCCTGTGCAGACCTTTATTGTGCCTCACACGAGGTCTGTAGCTCGGCAAGGGATAATATACAGTGGGGTCTGCCAATATATGGGTTCTCAGTATGTGAAACACCTAACATATGAACTCAAGAAAAAAATAATAATATGCAAAATGTGATTCTAAAATGCAAATCCATCGTCTGAAAACAAGGGGGAAAAAAAAGTGTTGCCACTCAAAACGGTAGGATTTGAAGCCAGCACCAGTTGGCTGATCAGTTTCCCGCCCTTTCCTCCACTCACGGCGTCTTTCAAATCAAATCACAAGGCTCTCAATCAGTGTTTGAATGCTGCTGTTGCATATTGTGCTGTATTTAGCATTGTACAAGACCTACTCTTGCTCACCTGTTACATCATGGCTCCACCACTTCATTCCAAGAATAAGAGAATCACTTTGGAGTTGAAAATGAAGGTTATAAAGTTGAAAGCAATATAAAAGGAACTCAAACAGTGGACATGAACTTGGTGTAGGCGAATCGACAGAGTGGAACATTCTCAAGAACAAGGGGCAGATTGTACAAACCGTCAAGACTTGTGGAGACCAGCAAGTGGACAGATCAATGTTGCTAATCCCGCAGTTAGACAAATGGAGTGCTGTTTAGCACACTACATTCACAGTTCTATTTTCATTCTTTGGCCAAAGTCTTCCTTAAAATGATAGTCAGTAATAGGGAAGTACTGTAAATGACAAAGATAGGGTGAGGTGTCGACCATATACATTTAATTCCATTGATTCAGTGGTCACTGCATGAGAGTACAGTATTGTGATACCAACTCGAACGTACAGAAGCAAAGCTTGGACCTTGTTGAAAGGACACAAGTCAAGAGTGAGAGCAGTGGAAATGAATTATTTGAGAGGAGCCTGTGGAGTTACAGGTTGACACTAAAAAATCCGGCCATCGAAAATCCGGTTCCTTCAGATTTCCGGCATGGATTTCGGAGCACATTTTCAAATTTACCGTGTTGGTGCGCCACTGTTTTCTGGAGGCGCTGTTTATGTTTTGATGGCACTGTACTCCAGAATAAGCTGTTGGGTCTTGCTTGCACCTGCTAACTGGCATTCCTGCTCATTCCTTCTCATTTTATCATTTATTTTCTGCTGTATAGCCCCATTATGGATTTAGTTGAATTAAAATTCTGTAGAACTATTTTATTTAGTTGGTGAACATTAAAATTTCATTTGCTTTTCATTTAGTGTTTAATTTTCTTTCTTTAAAGGACTGTACAGGTAGTACTTTTCTGTTAAATATATACAGCATATATAACCATAAAAAATCCAGCATTTTTGAAAATCCGGCACTCCTCAGGTCCGGAGGTTGCCGTATTTTTGAATGTCAACCTGTACATTGAGAGAGACTGACAAATGAGGAAGTGAAGGAACATTGTGATGTGGATGTGACAGAATGCATTAGGAGAAATACTTTGTGGTGGTTTGGCCATGTGGAGAGGATGGAGAACAAAAGTCTAACAAGGAGAGTATACACGAGCAAGGTTAGGGGGGAAGAGGGAGGGGAAGGCTAAGGATGAAGTGGAGAGGTATATGAGAGAGTGGGATGTGAGTGGGAGCAGGGCAGTGCAATGGGGGGAGACAGGGCGACATGGAGGCGATTTGTTTGTGGCCGTCCCTTATGGGATTAAGGCGTCTGGCAATAGATAGATTCAGTGGTTTCTAATATGCAATATTTCCAATATCTGGTGCATTTTGTTGACCATATTCTTGCATACTGGGAGACCCCACTTCACAGTAACTCATCTGCCACAAAGGTTATTCATTGCATTCCCAAAATACAGCCATTACACATTTCTCATTCCACAAGCATACCGCTGAATAGATTAATGGAAAGTGATGATTAAGTGCAAAGACCAAGTGTTACAGTTGACAGCTTGGGTATGGTATAGTGACTGGTAAAGTATGACTAGTGACTATTGAAGTGTGATGAGTGGTGACAAAGTATGATGGGAGTGGTGACTTGAAGTGTGACATAAGAGTGGTGACTGGTGAAGTGTGATGTAAGAGGGGTGACTCTTGAAGTATGAAATGAGTGGTGATTGGTGGTATGACATGACGTCATCGATGGGAGACTATTCTTGCTCGTCTTTGCTTGGGCTGTACCAGCCTCACTCATGATCATTTAATGAGCCATGACCCTCAGCCTGTTTGTTCACACTGTAACTACATTATCTTGATTGCTTGTCTACTCTCCAACTCAGTCTCTCAGCTTTTCCCTTCCTCTCCTCACTATTTTGTCCCCCACAGCTTACCAATATCCTAGATGAGTCTCCCACTGTTTCTGTTTCCAGTTTTATCGCTTTTCTTACTGCTCTTCATTTCATACATTTAATATAATTATTTATGCCACTCCCTTCTACCTCAGTGCCATATATTATAGCTTGGTGCTTGTTCTTGATAATTCCTTCCTTCCTTCCTTCCATCCTTCTCCCTCATATATAATGTATTCTTTTAGCTAATCAAATGTGCAGGACATGTTTTCAAATCCTTTCCCTTCCAGATATGTCCACAGCCAAGAAAAAATCTCAAATCAGGTGAATAAAAGAAATATGCAGTCAGTTATTGAGTATGGCATGTTCAATGGGGCAGTGCAGTTGACCAACTAATGCCCACTTAGCATCACACTGGTGAGAGGGCAGTTTTAGTTTCCAGCATGACTCCTCTACATTCAAGTTTTGGGGAGTTTCTCAAATGCAGTACAAGATTGATGTGGATTTAAGTTATGAGGACAGAGTTTCCTTCAAATCACACTACTGTATTAATAACTGATATACTGGCATTATTGTGGTGCCTCAGAGTAGTTAATCATTCTATACTACAAATGAGACAGCCCATGGACATGTGACCGTCACCTCATTCACCTCCAGGCATGTCCCCTCCTCCATGCCTTTTCTGACCTAAAATCACCACAAGAGGAGCAGCTTATGGGCTTTCCTGAGAAGTTTGCTGACATTTTCACAAAAAACAAAGCTGCCTTGGACTTGACTCATGTTGCACTCCTTAGAATACATACAGTAGTATGACTGTAGGTCTTGCCACAAGAAATCATTCATGCATGAGAAGGATCTTGATTTTGGCTTTTGCAAAAATTTTCTCTGGAAAAAGCATTTCGCAGGCTTCTGGCTTTCAGTTCTTACTTTTCTTTTGGAAAAAAAAAAAATCTAGTCACTGCTGGACCTCTGGAGCCCCCTTCCCTGGTGCTGGTCAGAGATAAGAGCATGCTTTGCTTCTCGGGTTACTATCAGACAAAATATGATGTTACTGTTAATCCGACTGCTATGATGGCAAGAAATTTATTTTATTCTTACTCTACCAGATGGTCTTGTTTGGCTTAGGAAGGGCCTCTTGTAGTGAAAGGGTTGGAAACTTTTTTTTTAATTGCCATTGCCAAATAATTTTTAAACTGGAGAGTTCTCATAGGTGGTAAAGTGATGACGACCATCATCCACTCACTTGTTGTAGTGCTGCCTACTTCTTCCTTCACATTTATCATTCTTTTTCTGTGCCTGTCCTCCTCTCTTCTTCTTTCTTCCATCCTTCCTGTCACTTTATTACTCTTCTTTCCTTTTCAGGTGGTTTAACTTTGAGTGACAAGCCTAATGGTTTCCTGTAAGCCAGGAAACCATTTACAACGCTGGGTGGTACCATGTAACTAACCCATACATGTTCCCTGTGTCAACAATTGGGTTGGCAAAGGGTTGGTGACCCTCCCCGTAAAACAACTAACTCAAAGGCAAACAGCCACCCCTTATGGGATTATGGTGTCTGGTTATAGATAGAGAGTTCTCATAATGTGAGGCTAAAGACAGGGAGCTTCTATATTGGACTGATGATACTGTGCAGTCTCTAAACTGGGTCTGTTAACTTAAACCTCTAGACCTCCAGTGAAGCACTGACAAGTTTTTCCTAGAGTAGAAGATGGGAAGAAAATGGCATTTTTCACTAGCACAGGAAGGTTTTACCAATTTTAAGTAATACCTCACTACATTTGCTCAGCAAAAGGCTGTACTTAAGTGGCTCATTCAGAAAACTTGCCTGGCATACCTAGATAGTACAGTATTTGTATACAGTAATCATTACCATAACTTCACCCGAACATGAAAAGAATACTCACACCATCAGCATAAAGTCCTTCAGACAGTGCAATATTTGGGCCCAATGCTTAAGCCTGGAAAATTTCTCCGATATTTTTTTTTTTTTTCAGGCTCCTTTGATCTGAAACGGGAATCCTACCTGTCCCTGAGAAAGCCCTTCTTTCTGATACTAAAAGAGGTTCATGCATTTATTAGTCTTGCTTTGTAAGACGATGTTTCCTGTCTGTTGTTTTACTTATTGCAGTAAGGTAGGAGCTCCTTACTACCCATTCTGTGTTTTTATCCTTACTTTACCGGACTCTTCAGAGTACACTGATGCATATAATATCACTGCATACTGTCCTCACTCTAGCATCTTAACCTCTTCTGTCTTTTGACTCCAGAGGGATCTTGGTATTGTCCTGGCTTCACTATGGGAGAGGACTATACAGTACAACAAACTATATGCTATGATAACTGTACTTTGATGCCGTCTAAATAATTCTACATTGCCAAGAAGAAAAAGTGCCTGGTGCTGGAATAAGCAGTGTGACTGTCCAGGCTTTACTTAGGCATCTTTTAATTAGCAAATTAGTCAGTTGCATTCCCCAAAGCCAGAAGGTAAAACCTAACATAGCCTATATAACATAACCATACTGACAGAAAAGACTAGTCTTTTGCTAATTGATAATCATGAGAGGCACACTCACAAGGATTTTTTTTTTTTTTTTTAGCCATGGCTAGAGAGAAGCTACATCCCAGGTTATACAAACCCTGTGTAATTAGTCACATCATCCCTCTCCTCAGTGCTGACATGATTCAGTCAGCTGGTAATAACTGAAGACCCAGGCCTTCAGTAGTTTTTGTTTTGACTTCATTACATGAAAAGGTGGAAAGAAGCATTGGCATTAATGAGAAAGGTACACCATTCATGTGTGGGAGCGGTTTTCAACTCATAGTACTGGAGTGACATAATTAAATGTATTGTGCTGGTAACTGATGCAGAACCTAGGCATTCCCTCACATTTGTTGGCTGTGACACGGGATGGCAAAAGGCAAATCAACATTATTGGTTAAGACAAGAAATGATTGGCCATTCAGCAGCACTTAATATGCCTCCCCCTATTCACTCCATGTCCAGCCAGTGTGTTGTGCAGACCCCTGGCCCGTCTCTCTCTCACACTGGACTTAGTCTCAGTTATAGAGGAAGATTTTTTGGGAGTTTAGTCCTTTGGGCAGTTGTGGGACTTAGTCTCAGACACTGAGGAGAATTTTTCTGAGTTTTCCTACTTTTTCAGGGACTCTGCCTCAGAAGAGTAGACTGCTGTCTTGCTGTCTGTGATTGTGAGTGAGTGTGTGTGTGTGTGTGTGTGTGTGTGTGTGT
>JAGKTI010043168.1:0-10007 GCA_018397915.1 Birgus latro
CGTGTGTGTGTGTGTGTGTGTGTGTGTGTGTGTGTGTGTGTGATGGGGAAGAGAAGAACATATAAGCTGTAATGGGTAGGCAGATAAAGGTGGATAGAGGAACATATGAAGAAAGAAGAGTACAGCAGCAGTGAATGACCAAAATCATGGAAAAATCTGCATCATGTGTTTGTGTGACCACAGGGAAAGGGAGAGAGGGAGGAAGGAGTCAAGGAGATGAGAGAGGGACGGCGATAAATCAAAAGAAATAGGTCAGTGATAAAAGTGCAGCAGAGATGAAAGCGTAAAACCTGACACATTAAGAAAGAAAGGTTATGTAAGTAGACGTAGCCGAGGGGTGTAATTCTATGGAGAAGATTATTTTGTTGTTCGTCGATGAGAGAGTCGCTGGGAGGGAGAGATTGAGAGGCATTGTAGGAGATGTCAGTGCAGGCCTTCTCTGTTCCGTTATCCTCTTCGTATTTTAAGTGGGATGATGAAATAGGCTGATTTGGGTCGGTGGAGTTTATTGTGACAGTTACTTGAATAAACGTTAAGAGCTTGGCGTGACCCGTACAGCCTATGTATCAGTTTGTGCTGGCTGCTGTCTTCCTACTTTACTCTCACTCTCCTACTCCCAGTCGCTCTCTCCTTGTCTCACTCTGACTGTCTCTCTCTGTCTAACCTTCCTACATGTAATATCGGACTAATATCTCCCTCTAGCTTCCGTCTAAAGTGTGTGGGCGTACGTGTGCGTACGTTTGTGCGTGTGTGTTTTGATCATGTCTCCGGCACATGATCAGGAGTGTTTGGCATTCATGATTCGTCTAGGCAAGGGGATGTGNGCACGGTACTGTTGTAATGTAAGGAATTAACGACCGGCAAAGATATCAAAGAGTCATTTAGAGTAAGAGTGTCATTCCTAGTAATGAGTGCTTGTTTCAGTGCAATAAGTATAACACACAACCTGATTTCTGTTGTAGAACCAGTTACTAATGTGGACCACTTACACAAGAGCCTAGCACTCTGAGAACAATTACCGCATTCCCACCAGCTCGAGCGGGCAGGTTGAACGGGACCTTCTGCATAAATTATTTTTTGGTAATTTTTTTTATGCAAGGAAGAAGGAATCAAAGGCCAGGAGCCCGCAAATTTCCCCCCCCAAGAAAAAACAAAAACAAAAACAAGATAACAGAGAGCCAAATTCAAGATCCGTTCATTTCGAGATGTCTGGACACACTGCGTTTGAAAGACTGGAGATTATAGGCGGTAGGAAATACAGACAGAGGAAGACAGCTCCGAAGTTGACCGGTTGCATAAATGAAGGACTGGGAGTAACGGTTAGAGAGTTAGACAGAAAAGGGATGAAAGTTTGTTGCTCGACGGCTGTTATACGCCCGTCGTATTGATGGGGAGATGCAAGCACATAGTCCAGAGGAGCAGTGACCATTGAAGTATCGATAGAAAAGAAATAAAAATGCAACAGTGCGGCGAAGAGGCAGAGGTTAAAGGGAACCAGTAAGAGGAGGAGAGTTAATGAACGAAAAGCCTTTGACTCCACCCTATTGAGAAGAGCTTAAGTGGGGAGCCTTCCCACACATGAGAGTTGTACTCTACACAGGGGCGAATAAAACCAGCGTATAGTCAGCAACTGTGCAGGGGTGAAGGAACGGAGTCGGCATAGCACACCTTATCTATTAGAAGCAGATTTTACAAGAGAGGCAATATGTACTCTCCAAAATAAATCTTATTTGGCATGGCTGGTGGTTAGGCTATGTATCTGATGTAAGATGTCATATTTTATCTCCAGACAGAGTTCAGAACAGCCTTGTATTAGCTTTTCAGGATGAAAGATGTGTAAAGTAACACTGGATGGGCATCTTTGCCATGTTGCTGGAGTTGAGTCGTAGAGCGAACTAGAGTAGGTGACAATTAGAGAGAGTGTGGGAAGTGAGGAAAACTGTGAGACAGTTGGGCAGCGTGTGAGTGAGGCAAGGTGAGTGAGAATGGGACAGGGTGTTGGGAGGAAGAAGGGAAGGGGAGGAACTGCACGGCCCAAGTTGGTTCAGACAAACTCCATTTATCACTGGGGTTGGCGTGGCAGCAGCGGTGCAGGGGACTGGATCAATACCTAGCTGCCTCCACCTTACCCAGAAATTATTCTATCATTATGGCCAATTTCATGGTTGTTGTTACTTTACAGGGAATTTTTCTTTACCTTTTTCAGAGAGTGACAACGAATTTCGTCTTATTTTCCGCCTCTGCATCTGACCAGTATTGGTAACTTACTTTTTAGTTTCTCTCTTCGTTATTTCTTCCTTACTGGTAAATTAAAACTCAATTTTAAGTTAATGTCGCTTATGTTTTTAACGTTATTTTAACATTATTGACAAATTATTGGTAATAACAGGTGCTACACGGGAGCCTATGGAGGGCAGCGCTGTACACTCCAGACGAGGAGGAATTAATGCCCCTTAAGTCTGGGAGCCAAACTTCCCCAACCTAACGTGCGTCCTGCCAGAAGGATCTTGGTTAGCTTGGCGGGGCAAATGCTTCTTTCGCTATTTTTTGAACAAAGGGAGATGACTCCCTGGCAGTCATTTCCTTCCTCTTTACACTTGCCAGAGACATTGAGAGCAATCCCCTGACAGAAACTCGATATTTTTTCCCATTTTCTTCCCAAAATCACTTAATGATCATGTGGTTCTGTTCAGTGTAGTTCTTGCAGAAAATGGATACACACTCATGTACAACACTTACAGATACCAGACAACACCACAGCATAAATCATGGGTATGTTACAGGTGCAACACATCCACGTGCACTCCTGTCAAACACAGTTCCCTCCAAGCCCTCCAACAGCCCCCATACTCACACAACCAGTGCCATCACAAATCAGCCACACTACACCTACAACACTGACTCAGTAGATAATGAGCAGTAGCTCAAATTCGAAGGGAACCTGCAAAAAAAATTGAGAATGCTGATACTTTCAGGAAAGCTACTTGGAAGCAGGCTAAGTCGAAATCCACAAACATTCTAAGCATTCCACATGAGCTTGCCGTGTGCGACGAAAATCAAAGATGACCATGGGATGCTCATATGATTCTGGAACCAGAAGTCACAGATTTTTTTTTATATATATGTCCAACTCTGGGTATAGGTTTCGGAGCCTGCTCCCAAGGCCCAGTAGTCCTCCTACATACCATACACCTCTACATGTCACCACTTCTGCGCAAACACCCACCGTCCGTATTGAATATATGCCGGGGAGGTCTCATACAGGACTGGTGTACAGGTATTAGCGGGGGTATTTTAACGACGTGTCGGTAGGTCTCCTGATAGATCAGTAAAGTCTGCTTTTATGACATTCATATCTTTAAATTGTTCCCTGTCCCAGCCGGGATTTGAACCTGGGTCCAGTAGGACAACAGGCAGCGTCACTACCGATTGAGCCACCGCCTCCCCACATGTAATACCTCTTTTTAAGTTTTTATTTAGTATAAGAAAACCATTTTTACCATTATTTCAATGATTTATTGATGTATGTTCAAGATATGATCAAGGTAATGTACTATATTAAACATTTAAAGTCAACAACAAGCATTAACATTTACCAGCAGCAGTTATTTAACTACTTCTAAACAATTTTTTTTTATTATTATCATAACTAGTTATGGTCACAGTTGTAACATGGAGACTCAGTATCTTCCCCATCAGATGGGCATGCATTAGCAAAAAATTGGCCAATACACGAGGAACACATAGGTATACAGTAGAGTCCTGCTTTCAGACATTTGCATCTCTTGCCACACATTTGTTTACACCCACATGACACAGTGAGTAGAACATGCTCTGTTGCTACTGGTCTGTCAGTCAAAATGGGATTGAGCATTTCATCCTGAAGCTCCGAACCCCAGTCTGTAGGATTTAGTTCCTCAACATTGCCCAACCACTCCTGAACTGCGAAGTAGGCTCAATATGAGTGATACTTTGCAGCTGAGGATGTGGGAGGTAGGCTCTGAAGTTGGCAGCTGCTGGATGCTTTGCTCATGTACTGCAGAAATCTAAGCTTATCAAGTGTTGTACATGTCGGATTGGCATTATATAACGTCAGTAAGAAGTTTTCCCACACTCTGGCTACTTCTTCATGGCTCTTCTTAAACACATCAAACGTCCTCCAATCCTCTTTTTCCAAGTCTGTCATGGCCTTTATTTTGCCCATGCCATATAAGACAGAGACTGTGGCATATCCGGTAATAGCGTGAACTATTAATGTGTTGTTGGGTGTGTGGGTGGATTGCCTGCTGGATGCTGTGTATGCTATAAACAAAGTCCCTTGGATATTGCATGTAGATATTGTCTGTTGTTGCCCAATCAACCAACATGACAAACAGATCTGTATCCTTTGCCACAACAGGTCGAGCAATATTACAAGCAAATGCCAATTCTGTGCTACTTTTTAAGTAGTCAGCAACAGAACAGCCTGACTTTGACAGCAAGCAACGCCTTCTGATGTAAGCTGGTCCTTCAGCTCACTGATCAACCGTGACTTGATGTTACGTTTTGCCAAAATGGAACTACGTGTCTTATGTGTTGAAATCAAACACTATGTCTGCAGAGACATTTGGATCAGTGTGGCGTTATGTTCAGCTAACTTGGTTGCCAGGGTGAGATTTGTGTAGCCATCAAAGCAGACAGTGCATTCTTTGCCATAGTTATTGATAATATGATTGACATAGCTGCCACACTTATCACCTTAAGTGCATTCCACAGGCCATGTCACATTTTGCAGCAAATGTCCTCCATCCACCACATAGTAAGGGTTCTTCAGAGTTTCAGTGGATATTAGGACTACTGGAGCTTTCAGCACCTTGGCAAGACCACTTTTGTTGTTTTTGCGCATTTCGCCCTTGCCATATAGTTCAGGTGGCTGTCTGCTAAACTCCTGGCTTTAGATAGATAATATTTCTACATGTCTTGCCTTCAGAATATTTTTTTTCGTTATTCAAATTCCTCCTCCAGTTGTTCCTTCCCTGTCTTATCTCCATATATATTATATCCAAACCAACCCATCTCATATTCTTTTTTAACTGTGTTTCTGTCTACCTATCTATCTATAGCCAGACGTCATGCTCCCTTAGTGGGTGACAGTTTGACTTTGAGTTAACTGTTTTACGGGAAGGGGCACTGAAGCTCCGCCAACCCACTTGTTGACACATAGGGAACACATATGGGTTGGTTATCTGGTTACCACCCACAGCTGTAAAATGTTTCGTGGCTTACAGGAAACGATTAGGCATCATTCATTGTAGAGCCTTCTGAAAAGGAAAGAAGAAAAGCAAAAAGTGACAGGAATGATGGGAGAAGTACAAAGAGAGGAGGGCAGACAGAGAAAACAATGATAAAGGTGAAGGATGAAATAGGCGGCACTACATCAAGTGAGTAAATGATGGTCGCCATCACCTACCAACACTTTGATTTTTTTTTTCGGATATTCTTTGTTAATGTAACACTCTCTACCTTTTTTTTTATTAGTCCATCTATATTACGATACATTATTTTTATTGTACTATCCTCCTTGTCTATTACTTTACCGTGTGTAACATCTCCTACTTTGTGATTTTTACTTTCTTTCTCTCATCTCTTTTATATACAATTTCCCCATTTTCACATTTGTCCTCTCCAGTAAAACGTAATTGCTTCTTCGTCTGTTATCTCACTATTTTCTTTTCTTTTGATAGTAATTTCTTATTTCCTCTCTTTCCTTTCGATTCAAGTCCCTTCTCACTATTCTCCCCTTGTATCTCGCACTCTCCTTTAACCTCTAAGTAAATTTCAACACTTCCTTTGCCATCGTTACTGAACTGAATTTAATTTTGACTGGCTTTGCTTCACCCTTTCGATACTGTCCCAACTTCCACACCCCCTCAATCTCCTCCACCCATTCACTACTTTCTGAATCTAATTCCTTAATCAGTTCATTAGCCTTCTTTTCCTCTGTCACCTTTCTCTCAACTTTATTTATCATTTCATCTTTAAACAGTATCACATTTTTTTTCTGTCTACTGTCTGTCACTCTGGTCTCTCTCCTTCCTGTGATGTAGAATTCTCTTGCTCCAAAAATCACATTTTCTTCTCTCTTCAACCTCTCCTTCCTTTTTTGTTCCATTATTTCATTTAATGCCAGTTCTCTATTTCATCCACCTGCCATGTATTCTCCATATTTTTCATTTCTGTTTCTACATCCTCTGTTTTCATTAAATTTTCCTTATACTGTACTTTTTGTTTTCTCTTCTTTTCATTTCTTAATTTGACTTTCCACATTTGCCATATATTCTACCAGTTCATTTTCAGCTTGCATCTTTCCCTCCTATATTTCATCCCTGTCATCTAAACTCTTGTCCAAAGTATTCAACCTCTCTTTGATATTTCTACCAAAATTCTTAAATTCGCAAATTACCCCGCATTCTTCCCTCTAACAGTTCTAACATCATACCCTCCCGCTTCATCGCCACTCCCTCCTCTAACCTTTTATCCATCTTCTTGGATTACGTGAAACCCATGACATTCTGGGGGGTGTTGCTCCGAAGAAACGGGTGGACACAGTGACAGTTGTTGCAAACAAAGTCTTTGTTATATTACCGGTGCTTTATGATTACATGATTCTTTAAAATATCCACACCTTTACAATACAGACCTTTCGTCTTCTTATTATTCCTGAATACTGTATATAGATGTTTAAATTTGTTAAGGCATGCATAACATAAAGATAGCTCTATTGTTCCACAGATTAGAATCTTTTATGCTCCGTCCAGCTTATATCCAATCACTCGCAGGGACACTCTTTGTGTGTGTGTGTGTGTGTGTGTGTGTGTGTGTGTGTGTGTGTGTGTGTGTGTGTTTATAATTCAATCTTGGGTTTATAAGCTTTACTTCAAGAAAATCAAGGAGAGGTTATCACGTAAAGAAGCTACCATCGATTTTCCTAGTGGACCATTTACAGATAATCATTTGTCCCCTAAGGTAGTTGTCCCCCGCACCAGCCAGCCTCCCGCTCACTAGCTTAAACTTACTCTCGGCCTGTGGACTCTTGATGGCATTTATACTAACATGCCGATGGTGCAAGCAAGCATCAATTTCTGGCAGTCATTTGGGAAAAAACTATGATAAATGAATGGGATGATTGGGTATCTTGCTTCGTAACTGAGTGTGTTCTGCAACGTTGCATTAAGCTGGTCACATCTGAAGCTCACAAATATTCCATTGATGGTTGTTAGAAATTTGGAGCTTGTGTATACCTTCACCCACTAAGCTTTTGATGATACAATCGGTTCTAATAATTTCTGACTGAAACGTTTTTACCCAACCTGTATTTCCATCTGATAATGACCTGTCTTTTCAACACTGTGTGTCTGGGGATCTCACTGGGAACAGATGAATGGATCTTTATTTTCGCTCCTTCTGTTCATTGTTTCCTGATAAGTGCGGCTGTTATGTAAACTTCAAGTATTTGACTCTTTTTCTTCGTTCGTTCGTTTTGAAGGCTCCAACATGCTTGCATGCATCAGCCTAGATCACCTAATGGCGGTTGTCAATGCTGGTCGATCTGTGACAACTTCCTATTCAGTCCCTTATCCTTGAGGTAGCACTCAGTGACCTCGTCCCATGTCTTTTTCGGTCTAACTTTCGCAATCCCACCCCTAACATTGACACTTCTTACTTTCTGCACTCAAATGTCATCTCCCATCCTCTCTACATGTCCCAGCCATCTATATCTACCTCTCCTCATCACAACACCAGTACACTCCAGTCCCATCCTACCCCTCAACTCTTCCATCGCAAACCTAGCCCCCCCCCCCCCCCAAGCCCCACACTCAGGGACACACTGCACATCCACCTAATCATTGTCATTTCTGTACATCTGAGCCTACAAATATCCTCTTCCTTTATTGCCCAAGTCTCACTACCACACAGCATTACACTACTAACACATGCTGCACACAAAGATCCCTTAGCACGGAAGGACAGCCCTCTTAATGTCAAGAGAGGCAACAGCTCCCTGAACTTCTTACAACCACAGAGCTAACTCCAACCTCACCTCCAGCACATAACATGTCTCTCAAATAACAAAACTCTTCCTCACACTCAGGAGACTCACCAGCATGTTCAGTCCTATCACGCCTGACAAACATTTAAAAATAGTTTCAAAGATATAGTTACTTGGAACAGTTCTTTAGCTATTACGCTTCTCCGCATTTCAACATTTTTTATATTTTTCTTTTAGGAAAGATCTTGTGATGATAGTATACACCTTCCTCATAGCCCCTCTCTGCACACAATTTCCTTTTTCTCCCGTGTTACGTATCTTAGAGTAACAGCAGTATCAGTCTTCTCTATCTGCATTCTACATGACTCTAGAGGCTTTGTAGCATATGAGCAGTTAACAATTTGTCGTATTCTGTACATGTAAATTGCTCCAGTAGCAAAAAGACTGTTATTATATGTAAAAATATTATGCATCTACTACAACCAACAGCCCAGCAGAATACTTAATTCAGGAGAACAGAGTTATGAGAACAGAAAGGCACGACTTTATCACAAGAATAAAAAAAAAAATTACTCAGGAAAGGAACAAGGAAGAGCTAAGCGAGTAGAGGGAAAACTGCAGAGGAAACATGCTTCAGGTACACGTTTTTAAAATCATGCACACTGTTCTGCTTCCGAAAACACAGAGGGTAGAGCAGTTTTGATGTCTTGCTCATCAGTCATGCAGCAATAAAACATTTATTCTTTATTAACATACTATTCCAGTATTCGACACTACCTTGCACTTTTGGTACATTCTTAATGAAGCTTATCTTCTGTCTTTCTCCTAGGCCTAAAACACCCCAAAGCTCTAATATACACTGTCTTCCTCTCACACATGTCTGACCATCTATTTTGAATGTCCGCGCACCTGCACAAAACCTCTCTCTCTCTCTCTCTCTCTCTCTCTCTCTCTCTCTCTCTCTCTCCGGTAGACCAGAATCAACCCTTTGGATCAATAATTTATATCCTTCAAGTTTTTTACTAATTACTGGTATTTCCATAAATTTTCTACCTTCTCTCTACACATTTCCACCAGGCTAATTTCATCTAAAGTATATTTATTGAATGGTAATGGTTCCAAATACCTTCTCTTTATTGTAGATGAATATCACCCTTCAGTTTAATGCAATGTTCAGCACTTCATTCCCTCACTGTAAACTCGCCCTCCGGGTATTTCTTCCATATATATTCTTTGGTCTTTACATTCCCATCCCTCCCGTGTGGCAAAAATCTTCCTAATCCTTGCATTATGTTACGTTTTTCCCTCGGATTCGAAACCCTCCCTAATTGTGTTAATAAAGGATTAATATATTTTTCATGTAAATACTCCTCCTCCCTCTTTTTTTTTTTTCCTTTTTTGTTCACTCAGATCCCTGTCACTTATAAATACTTTCTTCCGTCCAAGGGATGTCTAACAATGGTTTCCTTTTTATCACATATCATTTCCAATACACATTTCCTTATATTTCCCTATTCTTCCATTGCATAAGCCCTTTTTCTCCACCTTCTGATAAGTCAAAATCCCCTTCAGTTCAATATATTTTCCTTCCTTCTGGGGATGCCTAGCCTTCCCACCATTGTGCTCCTTCCCTTCTTATTGGCGTCATGTTCTCTCCTTTATTATAGGTCCTTCACCTACTGTAAAAAATACCTCCCTTCCTCCTTCCTTTCGTACCCTTGCCTCTCAAATCAACTTCATATCCTAAGCTTTGTTTTTTCTTTATTTTTTTTTTTCATGAAGGACAAGGAAAGGACAGTGTAGAATACTCTCATGCCACTTGTCCTTCCATTAAAATTATTTTTGGGGGTAAATGGAAAGGTAATGATAAACCCTCAAGGATATGTGGTCGCCTCGCCTGACGTCTCCCGTGCCGTATAAATTCCCCAGCTACACGGAAACTTTCTTACCCCACCACACGCGGCCTTAATACAGCGGG
>JAGKTI010043169.1:0-10006 GCA_018397915.1 Birgus latro
CCTGCGAATATCCTCTTCCTTTACTGCCCAGGTCTCACTACCATACAGCATCACACTCCTAACACAAGCTGCATACCAAGACCCCTTAGCACATAAGGAGAGTCCTCTCAATGTCAGGTGAGGCAACAGCTCCCTGAACTTCTTCCAACCACTTCTCACCCTAGCAACCGAGCTAACTCCAGCCCCACCTCCGGCACATAACATGTCTCCCAAATAACGAAACTCCTCCACACACTCAAGAGACTCACCTGCAAGTTCAACCCTCTCACGCCTAACAATCTCCACCTGCTCTCCCCAACACGCCGCACACATGAAATCAGGATCATCTCGCAGTCTACCTCTAATACCACTACATCTCTTGTGCACCCACTTATCACAAACACTACACAAGATGGAATTACTTCCCACACCCTTGTGGCAAACTGCACATGGCCACTCTCCCTCTCCTCTGATTGTACCGCCACCAACCCTAGATATCATCACTTTTGTTTTATCTGCATTTACCCTCAAGCCCTTGCGCCCCATACCATCACTCCACTTCTTAAATCTTTCCTCCGCCTCCTTTTCATTCTCTGCAATCAACACCAAATCATCAGCATACAACATCTCCCCTGGGAGTCCATCTCTGAAGTCACGTGAGAGGGCTTCAAGCACCATGGTAAACAACAAGGGACTCAAAACTGACCCCTGATGCACACCAACATTCACGGAAAACTCATTACTCAAAGCTCCATTCACTCTTACCTGGGTGCGAGCACCCACGTACATGGCCATAACCACCCTAACCAGCCACTCTTCCAACCCCAGCTTTCTCATTGCCCACTTCACCACCTCTCTAGGGACTCTGTCAAAGGCCCTTTCCAAATCAACAAAAACAAAATACAATTCCATTTCCTTTCCAATATATTTTTCCTGAAGCTGTTGAACAATGAATATGGCATCAGTGGTCCCCCAGCCTGGCATAAACCCAAACTCCGGGAATATGTGGAGTTCGTCCTTGACTACCTAGAACACCCGGACAGCGACAGGGAGATGGGGCCCTTGGGTTTTGTGGGTGAAGTGCGAGCTTTCAGGCAGCGCATCATTAATCGTCAGAATCGTCGTTGCTAGCGTCAATCCACCAATGACAGTTTTTTCAGGCCAGTCAACCCTGCCGTCGTCAACCCTCGCTCCACACCATCATCTCACCAAGACAGGCCTTCTAGCTCCAAGCCACAGCCCAGCACATCAGGTACGGCGGAGTCACCACTGGATGTTAGTTTGTGTCTATCTTCGGAGTCCTCTGCAGTGGATAGCGTATCACCACGTCCCACCAAGAGGCCCCTACGCCACCTCCGTCAGCTCATCTCGGACTCTGACAGCGACTAAATTCTCCAGGACTCGTCACTGGACCACACAGGAATTTACTGTTATGTACAGTGCAGTGAAGTGATGTGATGCAAGGAACGCAAAAGAAAACGTTGTGGAAAGTGCTGGTGAGAAGTGCTGGTGATTGTCAAGTGCAAAGGTGTGTCAGGTGCAAGGTCTTCCTGTCAGAGTCTGAGATGATCAAGCGGGTTATACATAAGGACGACGGCTTCTTTTTCGTAAGTACCCTAACTTCATCAAAATTCCTTGTTTTGTTCATCCATATCATTGATCTCATCCATAAACTGTGTGCAAGATGATTTCCATAATGATTTTCATGTCTAACCTGTTTTCAGCAAGCTGTAAATGTGTTAAAAAATTACCCAAAATGTTAATCATAATTTCCTGCTTTCAATTTAATTTTTTCATGCATAATTTTAAAAGTGCACCAGTTATGAAAAAGGTGAATGCCAGTGAATTTCATGTCTGGTCATAATCTAACCTAACCTAACCTAACCATTTTGTTAATCATAATTTCCCGCTTTTAATTTAATTTTTTCATGCATGGTTACCACTAGTATTGAAGTGCACCAGCTGTGAAAAAGGTGAATGCCAATGATTTTCATGTCCTGTACCTAAACAAAGCTGCCAACTCAGTGAACAGCTGAGCCTAACTTACCTCAAATTCATTCTTTTGGGGTAAAATTTAAATAAATTCATGCTTTGTGTTAATTATTTTAGTGCACTAGCTGTGAAAAAGGTGAATGCCAGTGAATTTCATGTCCGGTCATAACCTAACCTAACCATTTTTCTGGTAACAATTTACATCATTTACTGTATTTGATGCTTTGTATCCATTAATTTAGTGCATAAAATGTGAGAAAAGATGATTTCCGTGTCAGATACTTACTTATACTATGCTGGCAAGTTCTGAGCACCTATGCCTTACTCACCTCTAAATCATCATTTTTTGGTTAAAATTCAATTAATTCATGCTTTGTGTGCATTATTTATGTGAAAAGGGACCTAAATAAGTGCTATACATGTCTGGTAGGGAGGTAGGAAGGTAGTTTTCTGATTTAGGTTAGGTTAGGTTAGGGTCATGAATGACCGGTGCCCAATATTCGGACAAGACCAATGTCCGGACATGCCTTTGGCTCTATGACGTCGGATAGTGGAGGGATTACTGTATATCGGAAAAAGTCCGATAAAGCCAGAAAGCAGTCCGGACTGCCTGACCACTTCAGCTATGTTCACCACAATAAGACAAGTAAAAGACATGTTTTTCAGTGCACAGTACAGTATTATTATACCATTTGATTAATGTAGTGAAGGTATAACACAGTACAATACTGCAATGGTGGTGAAAACCACTGATGCAATCCGGACTAATGTCTGATATATCGGAAAAAGTCCGGATTAGCAGAGGTAAGTCCGTGGTGGCGACCATCATCCACTCACTTGATGTAGTGCTGCCTACTTCTTCCTTAGCCTTTATCATTCTTTTTCTGTGCCTGCCCTCCTTTCTTCCTATTTCTCCTATATTTCCTGTCATTTCTTACTGCTTTTCTTTCCTTTACAGGTGGCATTACATTGAGTGACAAGCCAAATGGTTTCCTGTAAGCCAAGAAACCATTTACAACGCTGGGTGGTAACCATATAACCAAACCATACGTGCTCCCTACGTGTCGACAAGTGGGTTGGTGGAGGGTTAGTGCCCCTCCCCGTAAAATAAATAACTCAAAGTCAAATGGCCACCCCTTACGGGATTATGGTGTCTGGCAATAGATAGATAGATAGAAGTCTGGATCTCGCTTTTATCGGAATTTCGCATTTTTCGGACTGGCTTGGGCCTCAATTAGTCCGTTATAGTGAGGTCTTACTGTAATATGTTCTTATTACACATTTTTCTTCTACAAAGCCATATATTACTATTGCAACGGGTCGTGAGTCTGCCGTTGTGCGTGACCGAGTGATGTCGTAACTTTAAATATTAGTAAACTCTAACATATATAACTTGTATATTATAGGAGGCTAGAAAGAGAGACAGAGAGAGATAAGGAAAAGGAAATTAAAATATTGCAAGGTGTTACTTGACCAGCCCAGGAAGTGGCAAACTTTACACTTTCTACCGTGGGAAGCTAACACATACACACATACAGTGTTCTAGAAGGTTCTGGGAGATGCAGAGTCCACGTGACAAGGCTTTCCTTAGACCACAGGGGAAAGGACGAGAGTCAGATTGACAAGAGAGAGCAGGGAGAGAGGAAGAAGGAGTGAAGAACAAGGTGGGAGAGACAGCGGGCAGGCTCGTGACAGTTAACCAGCACTAGACACTCTCTCGTGTGTGATAGACTCAGAGTTAACATTGAGAATAAAACAGCAATCAATCCAAATTTCATCTTTAACTCTTCCCATCATTGACAACAAGTGAACTGAGGTTATATCTACAACTCAACAAATTACAGACCTACAACAGCCTTGGCTATGGCTACAACACTGTCATGTAACAGCTTTTTCACTTCCATGCTCATTTCCCTGTTTCTTATCACTGCTTTCAACGAACCAGCAACCTTCCTTCCCTGCTGCACCCTTTCAAGCACTTCACCCTCCAGACTTCCATCCTTACTCATCACACTACCCAAGTACTTAAATGCACTCACATTCTCCATATCCTCCCCATCCAAACTCACTGTACATTCACTGGCTTCACTTCTCTCAAAGACCATCATTTTACTCTTCCCTACATTCACATTTAGATTCCGTTTCTTATGCACTCTTCCAAACTCATCTACCAAGCCTTGCAGCTCACCTTCGTCTTCACTCAACAACACAGAACCATCCGCAAACAACAGTACAGGGAGTTTCCAAACACTGCCCTCTCTCACTAGGGCCGCTCCAACATCCACTGCCCGACCTTGTATCTCTTTTATAACCCCATCCATATACAGACTGAACAACCATGGAGACATGACACATCCTTGTTTCAATCCAACCTTCAAATGGAAAGATTCACTCAGTTTGCCATCCACACGCACTGCAGCCTTAGCACCCTCATACATACTCTTCACTGCCTTCAACAACTTTCCATCCACTCCATATATTCTTAATACTTTCCACAATCCTTGTCTATCCACCCTGTCATATGCTTTCTTCAGACCCACGAAGGCTGCATACAACTTCTTGCCCTTCTCTAGAAACTTTTCCACTAAAGATCGAAGGATGAATATCTGGTCTACACAACCTCTTCCCTTCCTGAAACCTCCTTGTTCTTCTCCAACTAATTCCTCTGTTATTTCCCTAACTCTGTCAATAAGTATCCTACCATATACTTTTCCTATTACACTAAGAAGGCAAATGCCCCTATGATTACCACACACTGCTTTTTCCCCTTTTCCTTTGTACAGAGGAATAATTATACCTGACTTCCAATCCTCCGGGACTCTACCTTCCTCCCAGGCCAATCTGCACACCTTCCACGTCCATTCTATTACTATCTCTCCCCCATGCTTCAGCATTTCACCACACACTCCATCAATTCCTGGGGTTTTCCCCATTTTAACTTTCTTCATTGCTTCCACCACTTCCATCCTACCGATTTCTTCCTCTCTTCCCACATCCCTCTTTCTCCCCGCCATTCCCCAGCCGCTTATACTTGCATTACTTTCATTCTCTATGCTCAACAATTCGTTAAAGTGTTCTCTCCATCTGTTCACTTTTTCTCCCTTCTCCACTAGTAATCTACCATTTTTATCTTTCACACCCCCACTAACTTCGTTGGTACCCTATCTAGCTCTCTTTACCTCCTTCCAGAACTTTTTCTTACATTCCCTCCACTTTGCACTCAAATTCCTCCCAAATTCCTCATCCACTCTCTTCTTACTCTCTCTTACTAATCTTTTCACCTCCCTCCTCCTCTCTACATATAACTCTCTCGTCTTTCTCAGCTTCTTCGACGCCCCTGTTCCTCATCCACTCATTATATGCTTTCTTCTTTTGTGCCACAGCCTCTCTCAGCTCTTCCGTCCACCATGGTGTTCCCTGAACCCCCTTTCGTCTTCTCTTCACCCCACACACCACCTCACATGCTGCACAGATTTCTTCTGTGAATATCTTGCACACACCTTCCACATCCCTCATCTGCTCCAATCTATATTTACTCAATCGCTCCTCCACTTCTCTTTTATATTCAGCCTTTATTCCATCTTCTTGTAACTTTTCAACCCTCCATGTAACAACTACTTCCTCCTGTCCTTGCCTTCTTCTCTTCCTCCATCTTGTTTGGATTCTGATTCTGGCCACCACCAAGTGGTCGTCAGAAAGTCCACTCCCCCAACCTCTATATACTCTTCAAACCATTACACATCTTCTCATCCTTTCATCCACACACACAGTCAATCATTGCCTTCCATTCATTCAGTTCACCATCCACCCTTCTCAACACTTGCCATGTATACCTATGGATCATTTTGTGCCTGAAGAGGGTATTAGATAACACCAACCCCCTCCCAGCACAAATGACCACTAAAGCACTGCCATTCTCATCCATCTCTGCAGGCACACCCCACCCACCAACCACTCCATCCACCTTCTCATTCCCTACTTTTCCATTCATATCTCCAATCAGAAACACTCTCTCATTCCTTTCAAACTTTTCCAAGCAGGCTTCCACATTTGTCCAGAACTCTTATCTCACTCTACTTACAAGATCTTGCGTTGGCGCATACACGCACACAATCGCCCACATTTGTAGTCCAACTTTCACTCTTACCCACACAATCCTTGACCCAACTGATCCATACTCTCTTACATTCTCCTTCCACCTGTTGCTCACAACAATACACACTCCCTCTTTCGCCCTCTCATTCTCACCTGCTCCCGCGCATATACCCCATCCATATTCCCATTCTCTCACACTCTCACCTTTCCATTTAGATTCAGTTATTCCACATACAGTATATCCACTTTCGCACTCTCAAGCACCTGTACAATCTCTCTCTCTTTCACCTCACCATTCATACCCCTTACATTCCAAGTCGTAATCCTTACCAAGTCCTTTGTCCGGTCCTTTTTCATCAACTTTTGGTCAGTCCTGGTCCGAGGCTTCTTGTTCGAATTTTTAGTTAGTTGTTTTACGGGGTGGGGCACTAACCCACCACCAACCCTTTTAGTCGCCTCTTATGACAAGCAGGGATACTGAAAAAACCTGCCTACCCCCAAGGGGGGTAATAATACCAATAATAATAATAATAATCCATCCATCATCCAATCCTATGTTGCCCCATAAGGAGCACTGGAGCCAAGGGCTAGGCAAGTTGGTCCTGACATTTAAGATAAGAGTGACCAGCCTCACTCATCCCTGAGTGGCATTACATGAACAATAAACCCCAACCTCCCCTTGGATATAAACCTGTACTGGCTCAATCCAATTTGAGTGCCTTAATTACTCACTAAACCACCAGGAGCCAAAATTTGGTTATATGGTTACCACCCAGTGTAGTAAATCATTTGGCTTGTCACTCAGTGTAGTGTTACCCTTAGGCAGAAGGAAAAGGAAAGAATGAAGGAAAGAAAGAAGAAGAGGAAGGAAGGAAAACAGGAAAGGGTAGACACCCAAAGCAGCACTACATCGAGTGAGTGGATGGTGAGTGCCCCCACCTACCACATAATAATAATACTAATAATCCATCCATCCATCACCCAATCCTACGTTGCCCCATGAGGAGCACAGGAGCCCGGGGCTAGGTAGGTTGGTCCTGACATTTAAGAAGAGAGTGAAATAATATTAATATTAATAATAACAATAATAATAATAATAGCTAATAACAACAACAGTGATAACAGTAACTTTCAGACTTACCTTACAATTCTCGGCATTCTTGTTCTCTATGCCATATATTTCTTGAAGGAGATAGGAGAGCCCATCAACAAACAGCTTCTGTTTGAGGGGCTTCAGGGCATAACCATCACTGTGTCTCTCTACGACAGCAAATGTGGCATGTGACTGTCTGGGCTCTGCAGAATGGAAAATAATATATAAATAAAAAAATAAAATGCATCTTAGCTCTCCCAGGCATTTATGACTCCATTAGCTCAAGAAAATACAGCATTCTGGTTATGCTTCAATAGATTACATTCACAGCCAACACTAATGTGGCAAAAATATTTATGTTATCTCCTTCTGATAATGCAGGCTACTGGTTACTTCTTTCTAACTCCTGACCAATTTTTGTTCAGCTTGAGAGAGACACTGAACAAGAGGGATTAGATGTACAGTAGCATTTATTAACTCCTTCACTAACAATGTACTCTCCTAAGCTGTCTCTACAAAAATAAATGTTGTATGTGACTGTCTTAGCTCTGCTGTTAAAATGGAGACAAAATGCATGTTATACCTCTCTGGCTCCTATGGCTGAGAGCTAACAGCATTTTCCTTTCCAAAGTCTGAACCATATGGAAAGTCATTTCAAGATACTGTATATTATTTTTCAGACACCTGGACACAGAGTACCACGGCCAAAAGACTGAAGGTCATTTTCAATTGGAAAGGTATACAGAGGAAGACAGTCCCAAAGCTGACCAGTTGTATGCACGAATGACTGAGAAAACCAGTCAATTCAGGCAGTAAAGCGTTATGCAGAAAAGGGGTAATGGTAAGTATGGGTGCAGCATGCCCACTGTAATGGTGGAGGAATGCAACCACAGTCAACCCTAGCTAGACTGATTTTCTGTAAGGTAGTTTATCTCCCATGAGTCACTGTTTTATAACCAATGTAAACTGTACCTCACACAAGGCTTGCAGTTTGGCTCGTGCAGACCTTCATTGTGCCTCACATGAGAAGTGCTGCTCAGCAGGGGATAAAAATATGGCTGGAACAGTGTCACAGAATGGAAAGAGAGATGCAACACTATGGAGAGGACAGGAGCATAAAGGGACTCAGTGAGAGTAGGAGAGTTAATAAGATGAACAGCCTTTGACTCCATCCTGTTAAACAGTACAGTTGTGCTGAGCCCCCCACTACACACACATCTGAGCTAGCATAATGCCACCCAAGAGCAAGTGACCTTAAATATCTGGAATGAGCAATCTAGCCCCAGGTGCCCATACTGGTTAATGTAAAGGGGTGATAAGGACTGGATGATGGACAAACGGACATTAAAAATTGGCTGATATTCACAAAACCAGCATGGTAAATAGCCAATGCACTTCACATTCATAAAAATGGAATTCCTTCAGTATCCCTGCGAATAGTTTAAGGATTTGAACTTCATTAAATCAGGCTTTACTGATCCACCAGAAGACCTGCCGACATGTCATAAAAATACCCTCGCTAATACTAACACACCAGTCTTGCATGAGACAGCCCTAGCATGTATTCAATATGGACGGTGGATGTTAGTGCCAAAGTGGTGACATGTAGAGGTAAATGGTATGTAGGAGGACTGCTGGGCCTTGATAGCAGGCTGTGAAGCCTATGCCCAGAGTCGGACACATAAAAAAATATATATATATGGTTTATGTTTGCTAACTCTGGGCAATTTTATTCATCTTGAGTATGACTTCATAGTGAAAGGTGAAAGGGTTGATGAAAGATGTATCCAATCCCTCCAGTCCAAATTCTTCCCTAGCATGTATATACAGTAGGCGCAGAAAGTATTGACGTTTTTTTGCCGAAGTCATTCTTCTTCGCGTTAAGTGAAGTAAGGTCAATACTACCCTCCCCTGTGATGCAAAATGAGCTGACGCTTTTTCAACGGGAGCTTGCAACCCTGCTTGATAGGGTTGGCACCACAGGAGCAGGCTCAGTAATGTTTGGGCAGCCACAGGAGGAGGATTGTCTCTGTGTGTGATGCACCACGAGGGCATGTTTTGACTCAAATAACACAGTTATTTGGTTACCTACCACATTCTCATCATGCCTAAAGTAACCACAAGCAAGGACAAACGTGTGGAAGTGATTACTTTATACAAAGCTGGCCACAAACTCCCATTTATTGCAAATCAGATGGTGTTAGACTGAGGACAGTGCAGAGACTGGTGAAGCGGTTAAAGGACAGTGGGGAGGCCATTCCTCCCACTCCACTTTCCAAGCCTGGGAGACCTCGTAAGACATCCTTCAGGACCCGTCAGCTGATCTCAAGGCAAGTTAGCAAGGATCCAAGGCTAACAGCATGGGATTTAAAAGAGAAGAACTCACAGCTGCTGGCAGATGTGTCTGTCAGAAGTGTGCAACAGCTGTTGCATGACGATCTGGGCTACAGGAGTTTTTGTGCTCGTAAAAAACCACTGCTAACTGCACTTCAGAAGAAAAAGAGAGTAAATTTTTGTAAGAAATATCTTGCCTGGAGTGAGGAGCAAAGGAAAACTGTGCTTTGGAGTGATGAGTCAACATTTACTGTCACTTGTACCCCTTCATCAAGAGTGTACCGCAAACCAGGCAGTGACCCCCTGGATCCTAAGTACACTTCCAAGTTTGTTAAATACCCAGCCTCATTCATGGGTTCGGGCTGCTTTACATATTATGGTGTTGGTGAGTTGGTAATTCTACCTGCAAATGAAAAAGTGAACCAGAACAATTATTTGGAGCTCTTATGTGATGTTTTAAGTGACTCTTTTGATAAAACCAAGGCAAGAGTATTTATGCAAGATTCTGCCCCT
>JAGKTI010043170.1:0-10006 GCA_018397915.1 Birgus latro
TACACCCTAGCTCAGTCACACAAGATTCACACTGTGGTGTGTGTACTATCCTGTTACAGGAGAAAAGCATTGTCGCCTATGAGCGTAAAAACCTCGTACTTACGTTAAGAGAAGCAAGCTTGAGGGAAAATCTCCGAGACGACAGTGAAGAATCCTGTACTCAGGTCAAACTGAGCGAAAGTTCGCTACATTTACATTGACAACTAATTGTTATGTAGCCTGCTGTATGTGACACACGTTGTAGGTGTAACAGTTGTAGTGTAACTGTACCTACATGTAAAGGAATAATAATACTAATTAATGCAATAATAAAGGCGACGAGGGCAGGGGAGAAGAGGTGGCAGCGTGCAGCAGACTATCAATGGACCTGGACATCTACTTCACCCAGCAACTGTACCTGTGGAATGAGTCAAGGTGGAGCATCAATAGTGTCAATGCGACAATTTGTACTAAACTGCAATTTCATCCACACAGCAGTCAATCCATACACAACAGAAAGTACACTTTAGATGAAAATCAATTGACAGCAAGTTTCGTACATAAGAGGTCGGCATTATTTCCTTAAAAGTTGCTCTTTTTAACCTATACTTACAGCTAATAAAGGGCTCGTTATCACCGCGACTGCCCGTTTGTCATAGGTGTCCTCGGTTGAGATCGCCATGACTGCACACTTATAGCTATACTTACTATTACAAAGGGCTCGTCGTCAGTGTCCGCGGTTGGGATCACCTCGACTGCCCGTTTGTCCTCGGTGTCCTCGGTTGGGATCGCCGTGACTGCACACTTATAGCTATACTTACTATTACAAAGGGCTCATCGTCAGTGTCCGCAGTTGGGATCACTGTGACTGCCCGTTTGTCCTCGGCGTCCTCGGTTGGGATCGCCGTGACTATGCACCTATAACTTATAAAGGTAAGTCAAGAATCCCTACGCAAACTTGGGCAGGTCACATTTTAACACCCTGCATGGATGTGAACACTCATGTGGATTTTGTGTATTCTCCGGGAATCCTCAGAGAGGCCCACAGCTCGAGACTCACCACAAGGTAATTCTAACACAGCCTCAGATTGCCTCTGCAGGGGTCTCGAACTTCCCCCTTAACCTAAGGTACATACCGTATGTACAAGCCCTACGCTTATGACTAATAAGGGCTCATCGTCGGTGTCCTCGGTTTGGATCGCCGCGACTGCTCATTTGTCATCGGTGTCCTCGGTTGGGATCACCATGACTATGCACTTATGAGCTATGGTACATATGTATGTACAGACCCTAGGCATATTATGTCCCGTAGGGCCAACAAGCGAGACATGAGATCTTAGCAGCATAGTACTGACTGGGAACCAAGCTAGTTCTTGGATTGCTCAAATCTCTTAGAACAGCACAGTCTTAGGGAACCCAGTGTACGACAAATACCCATGTTAATCATCATTCAGCAGGTGAGACATCAGGTCTGCACCTACATTGTCGCTTCCCTTGATGTATCTCACAAGAAAGTTAAATTGCTGCAAATACAGTCTCCAGCGTGTCAATCTTGCATTAGCCGTCTTAGTTGTGCTGAGACTAGTGAGTGGCATATGATCAGTTCCAGAGTAAATGGCGCTCCGTACAAATAATAATAATATTTCTTAACACCATCAACCACAGCCAAGAGTTCCTTCTCCACAGTACTATAATTCCTCTCACCGGGTTTTAGTTTACGGCTGTGATATGCCACTGGGGAAATTCCACCTTCCAATTCTTGCATCAGTACTGCACCTACTCCATCTTGTGAGGCATCGGTACGCAGTACGAAAGGTTTATTGGAATTAGGGAGCTGTAAAATGGGCTCCTTACACAGCATGTTCTTGAGGGTGGCAAAGGATCTCTCTTATGCTTCTCCCCATTCAGTGGTATTTGGAGCATGCTTCCAAAGCATCTCGTACAATGGCTGGGCAATGAGAGCAAAATTGGGGATAAAACTTCTATAATACCCTGCTAAAACAAGGATTGCCCTAACCTGTTTCTTGGTCACGGGTCTCGGGGCTTTCTTAACTTTTCTGATCATATCTCCCTGACACCTGCAGCAATTGTTGCCAACGATATGTCCAAGGAACTCCACTTCACTGTGCACAATCTTGCACTTGCTGGGTTTCACAGTCATGCTGAAACTCTGGAGTCTACTGAAGACAATTTCCAAGAGTCTGAGGTGCTCCTCCAACGTGGCAGAATGCACAAGGACATCATCAATGAACATTTCTACTCCTACGATACCATGGAGCACTTGTCTCATGGCTCGATTGAATACTGCTGGGGAATTGGTAAGTCCAAATGGAAGGACTTTGTACTGGTACAACCCCCTAGGAGTAGCAAAAGCGGTGAACTGACGATACTCAGGATGAAGGGGAATCTGGAAGAATCCCTTCGCTAGACTGAGCTTTGTGAAGTATCGTGACCCTGCCAGCTTGGAGAAGATGGCAATATGGTCACCCACTGGCTCAGCATCCACTTTAGTGATTGTGTTTAGGCTCCTATAATCGCCACAAATCCTGACTCCGCCATCCTTCTTGCGGACTACTACCAGTGGACTGCAGTATGGAGATAAAGACTTTTCAATGATACCTGCAGCCTCCATGTCAGCAATTTCCTTATCTACTGCGTCCAGTAGTCGCATGGGAATCGGATATGGCTTAACCTTTACAGGAGTATTGCTGGTCAACTCAATTTTGTGACACTCAACCTTTGCAAGTCTAGACTGGTCAGAGAAAACACCAGCATACCGACACAGCAGTGACCTTATGATATTTTGGTCATCTAATGCTAAGTCAGTGTTAAGTAAGACATCTCCGACAGTCTCCTCCTGCCGGGACTGAGCGGTTAAGGGCTCGTCGTCATTGTCCTCGGTTGGGATCACTGCGACTGCCCCAGTTTCTTCTGATGGCTGGTCACTGTCACCAAGTACAGGAAAGCCAGCTTCCTCAGGGTTTAGCTCGTGATACGCCTTCAACCTATTAATGTGCATTCTTTCCCGAAGATTCCCCATCTGGATTATGTAGTTGAGGTCTGAAACGCGTTCGACTACATCGTATGGACTCTTCCACTGTGCCAATAACTTGTTCTGGGCAGTGGGGAGTAACATCAGGCATTTATCACCTGTACTAAACTTCCGAAGCTTTGCTTTCTTATCATAATAAGCTTTCTGAACTTCGCGCGCCTTGATCAGTTTTTCCTTAGCTAACTCGCATGACGATCGGAGGCGGTCAGCTAAATCAAGGACATAGGTGTACGTGGTCTTGACTTCAGGGTCGGGTTCTTCATCGTCCCATAACTCTTGAAGGACTTGAAGTGGCCCACGGACCGACCTTCCATACACCAGTTCAAAAGGTGAGAACTTCAGGGAAGGGTGTGGGGCTTCTCGATAAGCAAAAAGAAGAGGAGCAATGAACCGCGGCCATTCTTTTGGCTGTTCAGCGGCCATGCACTTCAACATCTTCTTGAGAGTCCCATTGAACCTCTCACACAACCCGTTACACATAGGGTGGCAGGGCGTAGTTCGCAAGCCTCGGATTGATAACAACCTGAGTGCTTCATTCATCATTGCAGAGGTGAACTGCGAACCCCGGTCGCTTAAGACCTCCTTGGGGATATTTACACGGCAGAACACCTCAATTAATGCCTCTGCAACAGTGATGGCCTCTATATTCTTAAGGGCCACGGCTTCAGGCCACCGTGTGCTGAAATCAACGATAGTGAGGATGTACTTTGATCCATCGCAGCCCTAGGAGTGATTGGCCCAACAATGTCAACTGCTACTCTCTCAAACAGTTCAGAGATTACAGGCAATGGCTTCAATGGCGCAGGACGAACACGCCCGCGGTCAGTGGTACGCTGACACACATCGCAGGAACGCACTAGCCTAGTTATTTCCTGTCCCATTCCTGGCCAGAAAAAGTCAGCATGGATGCGATCAGAGGTTTTCTTTTGGCCCATGTGACTTCCCATCACTGAACAATGACCCAATTCAAACACTGCTCGGCGATACTTCGAAGGAACGACAAACTGCAGTCGAACCTCACCCTGGGGTGTTTGTGACTCACGGTACAGCCGTCCTCGCTTACGAAGGAACCTGGCTCGACCACCCTGTGAATACTTCATCACATTACCCTCCAGTTTCCTACGCACTGTGGCAAGTGTCGGGTCAGACTGTTGTTCTTGGACAACGTCTTGACTTCGTATCAAATCTTGCGGCGTTGCAATGGTCAGCGGGGTGACACGGTTCGGAGCCTTGGCCATGGCTCGTGTTACTGCAGCAGCCGAAGTCTGTGTAGCAACATCTACGGCACAACTATTTTTGACGCCTGGAATGTTACTTATAATAAGGTCAAACAAAGGTTCTGGCATGGCAACTGCAACTGTCGAACCTGTTTAAAAGGGAGATGCTATCTGGATACGTGCCTCAGGGAACAATTTCACTGATCCATTAATAAGTCTAACTTGGGTGTGCCTACCTGTGTACTCCTCGGGCCGAACTAGACTGCTTGATGGAGCAACCTGAGGAACCACTGTCCCTTAGAACATTTACAGAAACACCTCCCACAAACCCTGGTTGAACAAGAAAGGCACTGTTGCCAGTGGATGAGTCCGATGAGGCAGTAGCTAGTCACTGATGAGACTGGGGAACGTACGATGCGGCGAACGTAGTGCCCTGAGAACTATATGCCTTAGGGGTCGTACCTGAACTAGATGCATGAGGAGTTGTACTCACCATCTGGGGAGCAGGAGCACTGATGGCCTGTGGAGAAGAGTTCACCATCTGAGGGGGACTAGTGAACTGTGAAGGAGGACCTGTGCTGGTGTGGACGTCACCATCGTGCGCCTGTTGGGGAATGAAGGCTGCGTTTGCCTCCTGCCTCTGATACACTGGGGCTGGTGCTGAAAAGGTTTGTCCCGGTTGTCGACTGCGTGGCTGATACTGCTGCTGCTTAGGGTACTGCTGCTGCTTAGGGTACTGCTGCTGCATAGGGTACTGCTGCTGTTTAGGGTACTGCTTGCACCTCTTCCAGTCAGGTTTCTGTGTATTCTGCCCCTGGTCCTTCTGCGGTTTGTTTGGACCTTGGCCATTATTCTGAGAACGGCCTTGATGCTGGGGTTCAGTCTGCAGTTGCTTACCAGACATAGCAGTATCTTTCTTATTCCATGGCTGTTGCCTACGAGTTTGGTACCCATACGCAGTAAAGAAAGCATCAGCCTTTTCCACCATTTGGTTTGCATCCTTCACTTTGCACATCTTGAGCTGGGCCATAAGCTCAGCAGGCCACGACTTTTCCAGTTGTGTGCGCAGGTCGATTATTCCCTCTCGCGTGCTGGGAGTCTCGTCCTTCTCCATCCACTCGCCTAAGTATGCCGCGGGACGGTCAAGGAACTGAACAGCTGTCTCCTTTTCCTGGAGACGCGCCTTCATGAACTGATTCCTAGCGTGATCAACGGTAAGACCATACGCTTTGATGGGTGCAGTCTTCATCATCATGTACGTGAGATTATCTCCGCAAATTCTGTGGAGAATGTCGAGGGCAGGGCCCTCAAACAGTCTAAGGAACTGAAGCCGCTTAGCTGCCTCATCCAGATCGTACAGCTGTGCCATGTTTTCGAAACAAGCTATGAATGGCTCGATTCGCTCGCCTTCCTTGTAAGAAGGAAGCTTGAGACGTGGAGTTGCTAGAACAGGTGCTGAGAGAGCAGTAGTGGAACTTGGATTAGCTGCACCCGATGTGCCTGAAGCCAAGGAATCTTGCTTCAGCTTCAACACTTCAAGCTCGTGTTTACGTTCTCGCTCTTGTTCCTTGCACTCGCGCTCGCGCTCCCTCTCACGTTCCTCGCGCTCGCGCTCTTTCTGCCGTTCCTCGTACTCACGTTGTTCTTTCTCATGTTGGCGCTGAATTTTCTACTCTTCATGGGCGGCATTCTCGCATTGCTGCTCGTAACTGCAGCGCAACAGGACTTAATCTCAAATTTCCTGGGGGTTAGCAAGCCCCATATCCTTGGCTTCCTGCACGTATGTACTGGATTCCATCATGCTCAGATTGAGACTGAGTGACTAAAGTGAGACTGATATGCTGGCTGGTGTGCAGCAGTCTACCAAAGTAAGAGTGAGTGAATGATTTGCTAATAATTTCAAGCTAGGAGTTTATCCTGGAGTGAGGTCGCCAGATGTCAAGGGGAAAATGAAATATTGTATAACAGAGTATACAATGTATAGCTATGTGTGCTAGGAATGACTATCGAGTAGATTATTACGAGAGAATAGACTCGTGAAATCAAATAGCGATTTCACTTTTATGCTGGCTTACTTCGCCAATTCTCTGGAGTCGAGAATTTATAGACTTTCTCAACAGTACACAGCAGAGACTAAACGCTCAATTAGGCTGTATTATTGTGCTGTTAGCCTCTGAGAAAGTTAGTTTCTCCCCTTAACATTCAAATTAAATAATGATAATAATAATAAACAGAATCTTGGCTGAGCCAAACTTCTAGCTACCACAACGGATTTAAGAATTAATACCAAAAGCTGGCCTAAGTACCAGTCGTGATTCATATAAGGAGCTGCGCTAACGTGGAGTAGCAAAAGTGTACTAATTATGTGGGGAAATCAAACACGACTGTTACATTTAACAAAGCTCAAGAAAACGAACTGTAAATTTATTGAGTACAAGAAAATAAATTTACATTACATGAATCAATTCAAATCAAAGAATGGGAAATGCACTCACTCAAACACTCAGACAAATAGCTAAATAATTAAAAACTTAAGCCTAGGAAAAACAAAAGAAAATACTAATCGGTATGGATGAGACCGTTGCTGCTCTAGTCGATCACCAAGCTTGTGGGAGCTTCGGGAATACACGCCAATACAAACTGAGACCTGAAATCGCTAAGAAAAGAGACCTGCTCTAGCTTTGTGCACGACACACCACACTCTCCGAGACTAAGGGACAGACTGACTGTGTTTTCGAGTGTTCGACGTGAGGAACGTGTGAAAGGACGTGGCCGAGTAACGGCCAGGGAGGCAGAAGCGATAATTCTGAAATTATCGTTCAGAGGAATGCATTGTCTGTACATAAAGACAATCACTCGCGAAAGAATGACGAAAGTTTTGACAACTTGATGTGAATATAAGTATGCGAGTGGACAGTTGAGAAAATTAACAAAATCTGTTGCATTTCAGAACTATTCGTCACTCCCGCAAAATCAATCGATGTCACGATTTATACAATACATACTTTCAAGATGTAGAAATTTCGTGACACAGGTACTCCCCCCAACATCGCATTATTTAACAATGTACGTGTGCCACACACCGTACATTAACATTCTTAGAGAGACATAACATCGGACTCACCTTCAAGGACCATGTACTATTATAGACAAGAGGCGGTGCATCCCCAGACTCAATGCACTCAGACCAACAACAGGGCCAGACTTTGGGCCACAAAAAGAAACACTCTCCTTTCTGTAAAAAACATTTTTATTAGTGATAATCTATTCTCCACTCCCTCCCCCTCCCGAGCATTGGCTCCCATCCTATCTAACACCCACAACAACTTTGCAAATCGTACAGAACAACGCCCTATGCATCACCACTGACTGCACCAAATCCACTCCATCAGCACCTGCCGTCTGATATTAAATCCCTCCCAGTGAGAGACTACACTCCTATGAGGGGCACACAATGCTATGCGTCAGCCTATTCCAGTATACAGCACCTCTGCTGTTTTATGACACACCCAACACACCTAGGCACATAAAACAATCACCATACAAACATTATCAATCCTTCTATAACAATATCTCACCTCCAGATATTCTAACACCAATAATGAAAAAACACATACATACTCACTTCATAACAACATGCTACCTCCATCACAACACCATACTACCCCCTCCCCCCTCAGTGTCTAGTTCATCCTGTAAAAACAAACCCAAGTTACGACAAAGAATCGATCGTAAGTATGGTCGAGAATTTCACCCCTGGCTCGGAATCGTATCCCGGATTGGACGGTGAATAATTTATTTAGTTTGGTTCGGCCTTTCCAATGGTGAAAATGACTGACTTAGTGGCAGAAAAAAACAAGGCCACGGCTCTTCATCATTTCCTTTGCACTTCTTCGTGACTAGCACCAAACTCGAGCAATAATCTTTTCTTACTGTTCAATAGTCAAGATGGAGAGATGGCATTTTTAGACCAAGTTAGAGTAAATAGCGGATGTATGGCTCCACTCGCAAAGGCAATTCAAGGGCTCTACGTGTATTCCACAGCACTTCTTCGTGATTAGGACTGAATTCAATCAATAAACCCATCTTCTACCTATAGGCAGACGCCTTGATCCCGTAAGGGATGGCCACAAACAAATCACCTCCACGTCTTCCTATACACTTCCATATCGCTGCCCTCCCTGCTAACTCACCCCCCGATCTCTCATATATCTCTTAATTCCCTCCCTCCACCTCATCCTCCATCTCCCTCTGCCCCTCCCCCCATGCACTCACATTCATTCCCCTTGTCAGCCTCTCACACTTCTTCCTGTCCACATGGTCAAACCAACCCAGTGTATTTCTCCCAGTGCTTTCGTATCACATCCACATCCACACCACAAAACTCCTTCACTTCCTCATTTGTCAGTCTGTCTCTCCTTGTAACTTCACATGCGCCTTTCAAATAACTGATTTCCACTTCTCTCTCTCTTGACATGTGACCATCCACCAAGGTTCAAGCTTTGCTTCCATACGTTTGAGTTGGAATCACAGTACTGTCATGCAGTAGCCCTTTTACTTCCATGCTCACTTCCGTTTTTTATCACTGCTTTCAAAGAACCAGAACCTAACTTTATTGCTGTACACTGTCAAGCACTTCATTCTCTAAACTCCATCTTTCCTCACCACACTACCCAAGGACTTAAATGCACTCACAATATCCATTTCCTCACTGTCCAGCATCACTGTGCATTCTGTGACTTCATTCTTCTTGAATACCACAACTTGACTCTCCTCTACATCCACCTTTAGATTCCGTTTCTTAAACATTCTCCCACATTCATTCGGTGGGGGCTTCCATCATCCACTCACTCGGTGTAGTGCTGTTCTACTCCAGGGTGACTCTGCATTCAGTGACAATGCAAATAATTTTCAGTAATCCAGCAAATAATTTTATACACCGCTTAGTAACCTTATAACCAACCAATACGTGTTTCATACGTATCAACAAGTGGGTTGGAGGAGGGTTAGCGCCCACTAACTGAAGAGACAAACCAAACCCTTCACATCTCAATATACCAGATGGAGAGATAGCCGTTTCAGGTCGCTGGAGAGATTACATGATTTCTCTGTCCCTCAGCACCATCCTTATCCCAGGATTTAAAAATGCAATACTTTAGTCAACAACTTCAGCCTGCAGCAAACCGGGTTGAGGAAATTTCTTCTGCGTACAGTTTTTGTGCTTTTTATCCAAGAAAGTAAAGGAAAGGCTTTGTTCGTTCTCTTAGTATCAGGTTAGGTTAGTGTGTTACGTAGATTAATCTATTATTTTAAGTTACGTTCGTTCTCATAGTATCAGGTTAGGTTAGTGTGTTACGTAGATTAATCTATTATGTTAAGTTCCGTTCGTTCTCTTAGTATTAGGTTAGGTTGGTATGTTACGTAGATTAATCTATTAGGTTAAGCTACGTTAGTTCTCTTAGCATCAGGTTTGGTTAGTATGTTAGTCAGTTCGGTTAATCAGTTGGGGTAGGTTAGGTTTGTTTTCTTAGTATGAGGTAAGTTAAGTTTGGTGGTCATTTAGGTTACTCTGTAAGGTTAAGTAATCTTTACAACAATAAATAATCAATTAATTAGGTTTTTGGTCTAAGTATCAGCATCTATCAACTCACGTAGCCACCGCATTCTCTCTCTCTCCCTCTCTCTTCATACTCTGTATATTGCACTCAGTCCTATGTGACCTTCAGTGACATCGTTGGACACTGTTTAAGGATTTTTG
>JAGKTI010043171.1:0-10005 GCA_018397915.1 Birgus latro
CACACACACAGATGCCAGCAAAAACATTATCGCCCTGCCTTGCTAAAGGTGGGCGATAAAAATTAGCAACAGTACTCGTATAAACACTCGGGCTGCAGTACAAAGTTAGCTACTGCAGTGATATGACATTTTAATATTAACACTCATGCTCCTATGACTCACTCTTAGCAATATAAAGCCATTTGTTGCTAGCTAGCTAGAATACTAGAGCTGTCCCTACCATGCAAGGGTTAGGATTACCTGGACTACCACTCTCAGGTTCCTATGACTCACTCGCACTTGAATAACACTGTTTGCTCTTGGCAGAAATACAATGCTTGAGTTGTTTCTACCTTGAGAAAGCTTATGGTGACTTGACTAACACACTGAGCCTCCTGTTAGTTTACTCTCATTTGAAAATAGTCATAAGAACTAGCACTTTCCATACCATAAAACTGTTAATGGTACCTGTATTTTAGTTATAATTATGTATACAGTATTTATGTATGTATATGTGTATGTATAAATATGTTTAAACTGTGTGATGTGTGAACTTACCCTCTCACCCCTTCCTTAATTCTCTCATCCCACTTCTCTTGTCACCCCATTCACCCCACCCACATCCACACCCATCCTTCCCCTCCACCTTCTACATCCCAGCAAGTGTTTGGTATGCATATTCTCCATCTCACCTCACCCATCACGTGAATATCCCATCCATGACATCCACACATGCACCTGTGCTCCTCCTCCTCATTCACTTTCAACCCTCTCCCTCCACTAGTGAGATGTATATACACCCCCTACTCCTGATGAAGTTGTTTTCTGTATGAGGCATCTCACTTGGTTTAATAAAAGTTACTTGTGTGCAGTAAAATAAAAATGTGTCTGGATTCTTATTCTAATGTGGCCCAGATTTTTATCCTTTTGCGGCTTATGTCCAACAGTAACAGAAAAAGGCATTGCTATGGCTCTACAGTCTACATCTTTTCCATAGCACTTTTTCCTGACTAGCACCATATTCAGTTGTTAATCCTTTTTTATAGTTGAGATTTCAGGATGGAGAGATGGCAATTCTAGGTCACAGTACAGCACAAGGTTAAATGTGAGGAAATGGTCAGAATCTTGGTGGAAAAAATTGGTTAGGTTGGTGGAAATGATGGACTTGCTGAGAATGTCTTGTGTGTGTTATTCTGGCTTTCTCTAAACTGTTGCTTAGGTTTGAGGAGTCTTTTCAGCGTGGAAGATTCAGATACAATATATACCTACATATTAGTTCATAAATAATGCACTACTAGCATCTCGCCTTAAGATGATATGTGGGTGTGGAAGGTGAGAAATGTGATTGTCAGGGGTAGGGTTGTTAGAGGCAGACCAAAAAAGACCTTGGATGAGGCCGTAGAGTGTGATGTCAGAGATAGGGGACTGAATAGGAAGACTGCCAGAGATCAAGCAGCATGGAGAGCCACTATTGGGTGACGAAGGCTGATGCATGCAAGCGTGTTGGAGCCTTTATAAACAATGTTACAATAAATGCCATACAAAATCAACTACCAATCCCATTTTTGCCCCCTTCGGAACATAGGGGACCCAAGCTGTGCATACCATAGTCCATAACATCCAAGGGAGAGAGACCAGCCTATGCCCTCGTTAGTATTTTGCGTGATAGAGAAGCCTCCAGCCACCTATGGGACTTTAATTATAAATCACAAAAACTGTCAGAATTCCATTGATACTATAAAGCCGATTTGCCTGTTTATCTCAGTTTAAGGTATGAGTTGTGTGCAAGTATTATTTTGAAACACATCCTTGACTTATGATATTGGTTTACTGATATCAAAATACAGCACATATATTTATTTGTTCTCTACATCAGTCATGTATTAAGATATGGCTAATCTTTTTGATATTCCACACTTTGTATTTGGTATGTTAGCGTCAGTAAACTGTTAACAGAACTGTTTCTCAATTTTTATCGTCACACATGTTACACAGTATTTGTAAGATCTGTTTTATTCCATCTTGAAAGTGGTGGAATATCTACGATAATAAAATATGTGTCTGTGTTTTCCAATACCCGTCAGTGGAGTTATTGGTGTTGTGGTAAGGAGGGGTAGATTGAGATGGTTTGGGCATGTCGAGAGGATGGGGGATGACAATTGGGTGCAGAAAGAAGTGTGAACGTCGGGGGTGTGGAGTTGCGAGAGGCAGACCGAATGGGCCTTGGGAAAGGTCATAGAGTGTGACCACAGGGATAAGAGACTGGATAGGGAGGCTGTCAGGGATCGAGCAGCATGGAGAGCCACCTTTAGATGACCAAAGCCGAGCATGCAAGCATGTTGGACCCCTTGGGGGGGTGATGGAGGGACGATCCTTTCCTGCTGGTGGTAGATGGTGGCGACCATCATCCACTCATTTGTTGAAGTGGTGCCTACCTCTTCCTTAGGTATTGTAGCCTACCTACACAGTGATAAGCCTAATGGTTTCTTGTAACCCAGGATCCATTTACCATATAACCAAATAAGGGGGTGATGTGTAGCCTGTTAGGCTGCTGCTGTTTACTGAGTAGAGAGAGAGAGGCAGCGTTCATTAGAGAGAGAAACCTCCACACGCATCCCTGCACCTCTCTGGCGAGGCGCTACCCACCAGAAGGGAACATTGGTTCACTGCATGGGACAGTCCGGCAGGGGCAATTGTTTGCCTGTAATTGAAGGGTTAGTTAGTCCAGACAGACTGGAATTGATATGTGATTACTACTACTACGACTGCTACTGCTACTACGACTTCTACTGCTACTACGACAGTACTACTACTTATGCTACTTCTACTAATACTACTACTACTACTACTACTTACTACTATTACTACTATTACTAGTAGTACTACTACTACTTTCTACTGACTACTAACTACTACTACTACTACTACTACCTTCTGCCAGCCATTTCAAGAACCCTGCATCAACTCATCTGTAAACTCTGCATTCCTGTGTTTCAGTGTTCCCTGCCTCCCTCTGCTTCTCTCCTGCCTCATATTGCCTCACTCAATCTCTCTCATTCTTCCTCCCACCAGACTATTGTACTCAGGTCAGGAAGAGAAGTTTTTATCAATTTCCTCTGATATAACAACTGCCATAATTAAGTGATTTTGGGTAGAGGGATCTGGGGGACACTTAACCCTGCCAAACACCTCTATTATATGGTTACCACCCAGCGTAGTAATGGTTTCCTGGGTAGAGGAAACCATTTGGCTTGTCACTCAGTGTAGAGATCATAAGGCATCTCTGCATTGAGTGGATGATGGGCACCCTCATCCACCACATGTGGAATGTGAGAGGTGTGAATGAGGAGAGCAAGAGGGTGGAAGTGGTGAATGTGTTCAAGAGTGCGAGATGTGCCGTGATGGCATTGTGTCAAAGATGAAAGTGTGTGAAGTGGAGGAGTGGGAGGGTGTGAATGTGCGAGGAAGGTGCAAGGAAGGAGTTGCTTTGTTGATGAGGTGTGGCAGAATGGAATGAGAGACTACAAATGTCAACTTGAGGTGTATGTCAAGTTCAAGTTTGAGAAGGTGAAAGTGTGATCGTAGCGTATGCACCGTGAGAGGACAGGAGTAAGAGAAAGACAGGTTTTGGGATGAGCTGGATGAAGTAGTGGGAAAACGTAATGGGTGATATGAATGGGGGAGTAGGCACTGGTCCTAAGGATGACATAATGGGTTATAATGGAGTACCAGGAGAAAATGATACTGGGAAGTGACTGAAGGATGTGTCAGGAGAGGTGGTTGTGCATTGTAACTAGTATTTCAGACACAAAGATACACACAAATATACATGGTAAACTGTAGAGGGAACTGGGATCGTGTTGAAAGAAACCTGATTGATTACGTGCTCGTAGAAAGGTCGATGATGGGAATGGTAGCTGATACGAGGGCCGTGAGAGGACGGAGTGAGTTCTGTCAGGTCATATGATTGTGGTATGCAAGATCAACCTGTGAGGAGTGAGGTGCATCAGGAGAGAGAGCAGCAGTCGGGGAAAAAGACTGAAAGTTGAGAAGCTAAGGATCAAATGATTACAGGACCAATATAAGGGAGGAGTTAGAATCTGTGAATTGGAATGAAATGGATCTGGACAACCTGTGGAATGTATATAGGGATTGCTTAGAAATGTTAAAGCGGTGTGTGGTGTGGCAAGAGTAACAACAAAGAAGATAGGTACGGCTTGGTGGGATGAAGAGGTTAAGAAAGCAGTGGAGGAAAAGTGGAAAAAGTGGCTAAAGTGGTTACAGGACTGGAGTTCAGTTGAAATAACTGAATATATTGAGAGCAAGAAGCACGTAAAGAGCCTTGTGAAGAGGAAAATGGAGGAGGTAAATGATGATCTAGGAAGAAAAATGAATGGAAACCACTATGAAAATAGGAAGTTTTTCTGGAAAGGGGTGCGGAAATGTAGGAGAGAAAGCGGAAAGACATGTGATGGTGTGATGGTTGCAAGTGGTAGATAATTAACTCGTGGGGATGAAGTAAGGACCAGATGGAAAGAATATTTTGAGAGCCTGATGAATGGGAATAGAGAGAGCAGAGCAGCTGTAAACATGATTGGTTTTGGGGGTGTGCACAGAAGGAATGCAGTGCCAGGAGACGTGACGCTTGCACAGGTGAAGAGTGCTGTGAAGCGGCTGAAAAATGGGAAAGAAGCTGGGGTTGATGAGTTGTACGCAGAGATGATTAAGTGTAGTGGAGAGAGTGGAATGAAGTGCTTGTTGGAGATATGTAAGAAGGCATGGATGAGTGAAACCATGCCAGCAGAGTGGAAGAAGGCTGTGATTGTACCCCTGTACAAAAATAAAGGTGGGCGAAGTGAGTGCAAGAATTATCCTGGCATAAGTTTGTTGAGTGTGGTAGGGAAGGTATATGGAAGAATTATTACAGAAAAAAATAAGAGAGAGAGAGAAGTCCTAACGAGTGATGAACAGGGTGGCTTTAGGAGTGGCAGAGGATGTGTGGATCAAATATTTACAGCGAGACAGATAGCAGAGAAGGCTTGTAGAAAGACCATAAGGTGTTTATGGCATCCATGGATCTGGAATAAGCATACGACAATGTAGACAGAGAAGGACTGGAAAGTTTTGCGCATGTACGGTGAAGATGGTAATTAGCTGCTAGGTGCCGTCAAGAGTTTTTATGACGGCAGTGAAGCATGTGTAAGGGTTAATGGGCATCTAAGTGAATGGTTCACGATTGGTGTGGGTGTGCGACAAGGTTGTGTGATGTCCCCATGGTTGTTCAATATATATATGGACGGGGTGATGAGAGAAGAAGAAAAAACACGAGTAATGGAGAGTGGGATGGCGTTGGTAATGAATGGTGATGGATGGAATATCTCAAATTTGTTGCATGTTGATGGTGGAGTACTACTTGCAAATACCGGACAAGAACTTGGTAGGCTAGCGCAGAGTTTTGCTGATGTCTGTGAGCATCGTGCCTTGAGAGTAAATGTAGAAAAGAGTAAAGTGATGGTTATTGAGAGAGAAGGTGACTCCCAGTGCGTTGTTACAGTGAATGGAGAGAGACTGGAATTGGTGAGAGAGTTCAAATACCTGAGTGCAGTGGTAGAAAAGGGAGGAAAATGTGCAAAAGAAGTGGAAAGTAGAGTGACACAAGAAAAGTAGCTGGTGCAATGAAGGCCTTGCTAAGAAACAGAGGCTTGAGTGCTGCAGCTGCACAAGGCCTACATGAAGGAGTGTTAGTGCCAGCTTTAACATACGGATGTGAGACTATGGTGTGGCATGAAAATGAAAAGAGTAAAACCAGTGGAGATGGGACTGCCGAGGAATGTATGTGGAGTACAGAGGGTGGATAGGTTACGAAATAATGTGATTCGTGAAAGATGTGGAGTGAGGAAGTCTGTGGACACCAGAATCGAAGAGAGAGTACTGAGATGGTATGATCATGTGGAGATAGTGGATAACAGTAAAGTGGTGAAAAGGTATATCTGAGCAAATCTGAAGGAGGGAGGAGGCGAGGTAGGCCAAGGAGAAGGTGGAGAGAGATGGTGGATGTGTGCGTGAGGAAGAGAGGTTTGGAAGTCGGTGAGGCAAGGGAACAGAGATCGAGCTGGCTGGATGAATGTTGTGAGGAGAAGTGCATGATCAGGGATTTGACACCTCTTTTTTAACCTGGCAACATCCGGATTGACTATAGGATACGTCTATATGAAGCTACAGAACGTGGTGAATGTTTTTGGCGTATCTGATAGAGCCAGGAGTCGGAAGGCTTGAATGATGAGTGATTGGAAGCGTGGCCAACTGGATTGGGCAAATTTGGGCAGTCTGGACAATGCTACTGCTCACCCTGCCCTAGGGTGGGAATGGAGGTCTGGATGATGATGATGATGATGATGATGATGATCCTTTGATATACTTCATCTATGTCTATCTATGTACAGTATCTGTATCTCCACTCCACCAACATGTGGTGCTCTGCAGAGATGTATGTAGGGTGAGAAGTGCTTGTAAGTGTGAGTATTGTGTAGGAGTGGCTTTGGATGTGTGTGTAGTGTGTGAACCAAGTGTAATCGGCTCTTCTAAGCCGACTGGGTGCAAGCATACTAAGCGGCAAGTGGCTCCATGAACGCTTCCCAAAGTTTTTACAATTTTGGCGGGAGGCAAACCCGCGTCCACCAGTGTGCGAGATGCACGGTCTACCACTGTACCACAGAGGTTCTCTATGTCTGTGTACTTTTCATCTCTGATGGTAGGTGGTGGCGACCATCATCCACAGAATAGTCCTGCCTACGTCTTCCTTCAGCTTTATCATTCTCTGTGTCTGCCCTCCTCTCTTCCTATTTCACCCCACTTTCCTGTCATTTGTTACTCTTCTTTCTACTTCAGGTGGCTCTACAGTGAGTGACAAGCTTAATATGGTTTTGTGTAACCCAGGAAACCATTTACAATGCTGAGTGGTAACCATAACCCAATAACGGGGTGATGGGGAACCTGTTAGAGTACCTCAGTGAAGTGGATGGAGAGATGCTAATGTGGCAGCCATCTGGGAACCCAACCCCCACACTCGGCTTGGCTTAGTCTACCACAAGGGAACATTGGTCGATTGCACAGGATGGCCTTGATGGGGCGGTGGTTTGCCTGCGGTTGACGGGTCTGCCCAGCCTGACAGACCTGGGTTAACAGCAACGTCATCTCTTTCCTATTATCTGTTTCCACATACAGTTCATATCAGCCTCTTTCTGTGTTCTGTTACTTTGTATATTTTGCCTTTCTATAATACTTGTTCCTAATGACAGGTTCATTAAAATATCTAAGTACATTTCCGTTTTTTAAATTCATCATATTTTGGAAAATTTATACTCAACGTACACTGGAGTAACATACATAAAAGACAAATATATTTACTTGAACATTAGTCTCCACTGAAGAATATGCCAAAATGAGATCAAGTTGTTACTCAACCTCGGTCTTGTCTAGCCCAGCAGACCCGTCAACCCCCAATAGAGTCATCCCACGGTTCCCTACACCGTTAATGTTGTGTCTGTGTCTTAATGTAACATGCTGTGCGCTGTGTCATTGTGTTGTGAGGGCCTATTTGACAAGCAGGGCAAGTAGCACCTGTTATGCCACCCAGCTCAAATCTAAGCTGGTAATTGAGGAGGACTGGGTGATGGTCTGATCTAAGACTGCCTAGATGAACTTGGTCATCTCTAAGGATACCTCTGATGGCTGGGTATCGGGAGGGGGGCCTTGTAGCATAGTCTTCTGATCAGCGAGTTGGTGTGCCCTATTTGTAAAACGAGTATGTACCGTAGGTGTTTCTTCGTTGCTAGTGTTGGAATGCCTAGAGGTGGATGTTGTTGAGGGTCTGGTAACCTTTGTACAGCGATTTTTCTTGTGTCTAGTTGTGTTATTGACTTCTGTCATGTAATGAATGACAGAGGCGTTGTGTTCGCACAGGCTACTGCATCAACTTGTGTGCGCTTCATGCCAAGATATTCGTTAAGGAGGATTTTAGTTTCAGCATGCGAGTTGTGGGAGTGGTATTGGTGCAGCGCCAGTGGTGATGCATAGGGCACTGTATTGTATGGTTTGCAAGGTAATGTGAGGGTTGAGTGTTAAGAGAGGATGAGGGTTCTTGCTAAGGAGGCATAGGACGTCACTGATCTCGTACTGTATATTGTTTGTAGATCTGGGAGAGTGTTCCTTATGTTGCCCAAAGCCTGTCCCTGTAATTACGCTGTGATGTCTGGGGATCCACTGCCTCTTGATATCTTGTATGTGGTCCTTGAAGGTGAGTCTGAGTCATGAGCCGCTCGAAGACCCTTAGTGGAGGGAATGGATGGCAGAGATACAATGTTAAGTGTGATGTTAGTGGTGTACAGCCATAAGTTCACCGACACTGCTATGAGCAGTTTTTGTAAGTACCACTATGTGCCAGGTAATAAACGAGGGTGTGAGGGAAGGATACTCTTTGTCGTTTAGTGGGGAATGAGTTATATGGAATGCTTGCCCATGTCTATACCTGTTTTAAAGAAAGCAGGGAAGGTAAGGAATGAAAGGTATCATTCATACAAATTTGTTGTGTGTGTGTGTGTGTGTGTGTGTGTGTGTGTGTGTAGTGTTAGTTGTGGTGGAGGGCGTGGGGGGAAGCAGGTTGATGGTAGTATGGTGGTGGTAGGATTGTATGTTGGCAATAGAAATATAAACACCATAAGTGTTGTATTCACAAACTCAGAATCAAGTCCCTCGATGTTTCAGCACTGATCCGTTTAGCTGCAAGTACTGTACAAGGAAGGCAAATGTATGATGAAGTCCTGCCACCCTGTCACTTAGCCCCGATCCGTCTAGCCACGCAAACCCACTGATCAGAGGTAAATAACTGCTTCTGTGTGGTTCTTTATAGGTATAATGCAGTACACAATTATACAGTGTAGGGATCAGGCAGCCCTGTGTGGTAAACAATGCCTCACCTGGGTCAGACTACAGGTATGGATAAACATATACAACGTGAAGAGATGTGGCGCCTCCTTGTGGTAAACAGCTCCTCTCTAGGGTCTTTTTCCATGGCGAGGTGCAACGAAATATGAGATTTGTCTCCTGGGTGGACGCCGCACCTGCTTCACTCCACCCAGGGAGCACAGTGCCACCACGCGTAGGGTCCTCATAAACGCCCTTGCCATCTTGTACTCCAGCAACACCAGATGCAAGCCATTAAAGGACGTGATTTTGAGGCTGTTAATGAATATGTGGCCGATTGGCGTGGCGAAGGTGGGACCAGCGTCAGCTTCTTCACACCACACCACCACCACCGCCACAAACACCACAGGAGGAGGTGATGGGTGTGGTGAAGGTCGGAGTGTGGAGCCAGTGTTCGTATCCACACACCACCACCACCACCACCACCACAACAACAACAACACATCAACACCATCACACACCTCACCACACCGCCAACAGCACCATCACCACACCAGCATACTATCACCACACCACCACCACCACAAGAGGGTATGACGGGTGTGAAGATGGGAGTGTGGGGCCAGCGTCTGTCTGTTCATACCACCACCACCACCACCACAAGAACAACACACCACCACCATCACACCACCACACCACCACCACCACCACACCACCACCACCACCACCACCATTATAACCAGTGTACAGTAACCAGAGATTCATTAACGGTTTTACATCCTCTGCACGGAACTTCTTCGTGACTAGCATCATACTGTATTGTTTATCTCAGCATTCAATATGTAGCGAGGGCAATTTTAGGCCAAACTAGAGCACAAGGACTATAGTAACCAAGGAGACTCACTCACGGCTCTAAATCCTTACCACAGCACTTCTTCGTGACTAGCATCGTATTCTAGCGTTAATCTCTTCTTATAGCTCTGCATTCAAGAGGGGGAGATGGCATTTTCACGCCTATACTCTTTTCACTCTAACTTGACCAGCCATAAACCGAGCTGAAGAGAGAGAGAGAGAGAGAGAGAGAGAGAGAGAGAGAGAGAGAGA
>JAGKTI010043174.1:0-10005 GCA_018397915.1 Birgus latro
GGAGACGGTATGGTTAGGCAGTGCAGGGCCACGACGGGAATAAGGAGGGCAAAACAGGCAGGGCCAAGGCACGGCAGGCCCAAATCAGAGCAGGACCAGGACAGGGAGGATCAGGGCAGGCAGGGCCAAGATATGGCAGGACCGAGTCAGAGCAGGGCCAGGACAAGGAGGGCCAAGGCAGGAAGGGCGGTCAGATCAGGGCAGGGCAGGGCAGAACCAGGACAGGAACAAGGCAGGGCCAGGGCATGTCCAGGGAAGTATAGGGCGGGAGGGACTAGGGCGTGGCAAGGCTGGGCAGTTTTAGGATAAGGGCAGGACTAGGGTAAGAGAAGACAATGTATGGCAAGGAAGGACCACAGCAGGCCAGGGCTGGACTATGGTAAGGCAGGATGGTTCAGTGGAGAGCCAGTGGCACAGGCAGGGTACACCCAGATTGCACAGGAGATGAGATGGCAGAGTAAGTCCAAGGTAGAAGTGGGCTGAACTTAGACAAGGGCAAGTTTACGTAAGGGAGGGTAAGGCAGAACTACGGCACTGAGGGGCAGGGAAGGGTACGACCTGGGAGGACCTTGGTCAATACCAGAACAAGACTGNAGGCTGGGCAGTTTTAGGATAAGGGCAGGACTAGAGTAAGAGAAGACAATGTATGGCAGGGAAGGAACACAGCAGGCCAGGGCTGGACTTTGGTAAGGCAGGATGGTTCAGCGGAGAGCCAGTGGCACAGGCAGGGTACACCCAGATTGCACAGGAGATGAGATGGCAGAGTAAGTCCAAGGTAGAAATGGGCTGAACTTAGACAAGGGCAAGTGCATGTAAGGGAGGGCAAGGCAGAACTACGGCACTGAGAGGCAGGGAAGGGTACGACCTGGGAGGACCTTGGTCAATACCAGAACAAGACTGAGTAGGAAATGACCAAGACAGGGCTGGGCAAACAGGGATGGGCCAGGCCAGGCCTGAGTAGCAAAAGGCGGGTAGGGTAAAGAGGTCTGGTAAAGCTGGAAGGGACAGGGTGGGTTAGGGACAGGGTAGATTTGGGACAGGGTGGGTTAGGGACACGAAGGATAGGGTAAAGGCAGGAAATATAGAGTAGGGAAAGGCAGACCAAAGTTGGGTAGGAAGAGGCAAGGTAAGGTAGGAGGAGACAAGGCAGGGTAGGGGGGAAGATACACTAGGGCAGGAAGAGGGAGGGAAGGTTAGTGACAGGAATGGTAAGGTAAGGACAGGAGAGAGGTAAGAATCAGTGTGGAGTAGGGAGAGGAAGGACAGGGGAAGGTAAGGTAGAGTAGGAAGAATCAGGGTAGAATAGAAAGAGGGAGGGTAGGGAGAGGAAGGTCAAGGCTGGGAAAGGGGGAGGCAGGGTAGGCCGGATAGAGTAGGGAGAGGCTTGATAAGGTAAATAAAATAAGGGAAAGAAAAAGTAGGGGAAGGGAGGGAGAGGCAGGGTAGAATAAAACAGGGTAAAGTAGGAAAAGGCAGAGTAGGGTAAAGCAGAGAGAGGCAGGAAAAGGAAGGGTAGGGTAGAGCAGGGAGAAGCAGGAAAAGGCAGAGTAGGGTAGAGCAGGGAGAGGCAAGGTTGGGCAGGGTAGGGAGACACACCCTAGGGAAAGGGAGAGACATAGTAAGGAGCAGCCGGGTAGGACAGGAAGAGGTTAAAAGGTAAGAGGAAGAAGCGCAGGGTAGGATGATGCAGTGTACGGAGAGGCAAAGTATAGACGGACAGGGCTGTTTAGAGAAAGACAGGGTAGTGAGAGGTAGGGAACCGTCGGGGAGACAGGGCAAGGTATTGAGAATAGTGCATGGAATGGCTGGGGTACGGACAGGCTAGGTAAAGTATGCAGGGACAGGGTAGGGAGTGGCAGGATAGTGTAGGGTGAGGCAGAGTATTGCATACAGAGGCAAAGCTTGGTTGGGAGAGGTCGAGCACTTTTGAGGAAGGTGAAGGATGGTACAGTAGTGACAACCAACGTAGGGAGAGTTAGGGTAAGGTAGGTAGGCAGGGTAGGGAAGGGAGAGCCACTGTAGGGAAGGGGGATGTATTGTTGGGCAGGAAGAGACAAGGTAGGGAGCAGCAGGGTGGAAAAGGGAGAGGAAGGGAGGGTAAGTGAAGGGAGTTTAGGACAGAAAGAGGAAGGAGAGGGACAGGGAATTAGAGGGTAGGGTATCAAGTGCCTGGATTGGAAAAGACATGGCAGGGTATGTTAGGGAGAACCAGGGTACAGTATGAAGGGACAGGGCAGAGTAGGGAGGGGCAGGACAGAATACTGAGAGACAGGGCAGGGTTGGGAGAGCCAGGGTGGAGTATGGTAAACAGAAAAGAGGTATTGAAAGTAAACAAGACTCACATTTGGGTCGGGAGAGAAGCTGCAGAATAGGGAGGTCAATGGCTGGGAACAGCAAGTTAGAGTAGTGTGAGGCAGGGAAGGTTAAGTGGAGACACTGAAAGGTACGAAGAGGCAACGCTGCTTAGGAATAGGCAGGGTAGGGAGTGGTAGGACAAGTAACGGAGAAATAGGGTAGCGATAGGAAAGGTAGGGGCTGCATAGGAAGAGGCTGAGCGTGTTAGAGTATGGAGAGACTGGGTAGGGTAGGGAGAGGCTAAGTAGGGTATGGGTATGGGAACACAGAGCAGGGTAAGGAAAGGTATGCCAGGGTTGGGGGAGGCAGGGTATGGTAGTGAAGGGTGAGACGCGTAAAGGCAGACAGAGACACTGTACGGAAGGAGAAACACGTGGGTAAGGAGGACAATGGAGGATAGGGAGAAGAATGAATGGGTGCAGTTGGATACAGCAGGGAGAGGCAGGAAAGGGTAAGAGGAGGCAGCACAGGTTGAGGAGTGGCAGGTTACGGAGAGGAATACTTCTTTAGCGAAAGGCAGGGTGGGGAAAGATACGATAGGGGTAGGCCATTTAGGCAACGGCGCGGGGCTGCGAAGGAAGCGGCAGGGCAGGGTATGAAGATAATGGACAGGGTAGGGATAGGGAGTGCAAGGTAGGGAAGGAAGGGAGAGGAAGGGCATGGTGGGGAGAGGCAGGTTAGGGTATGGATATGCAGGGTAGGGTAGGGTTGGGAGAAGGAGGGCGGTGTAGGAAAATGAGAGGCAATGGTGGCTAGCATAGGTAGAGACAGGCAGGGTAGGTTAGGGAGAGGGGGTAGGGTAAAGGGCAGACATGGTAGGATAGGGAGATGCAGGGTTGGGTAAGGAGAGGCCGGATGACATAAGGAGAGACAGGATAAAGTATGGAATGGCAGGGGAAAGAAAGGAAAAGTAAAGTAGGGTAGGGAGAGACAGAGTATGGTAAGGAGAAGCATGGCAGGGGAACAAGAGGCAGGTTATGAAGAGGAACGGTAGAATAGAGATAGAAGGGTAGGACAGGGAGAGGCAGGGGCAAAGTAGGGAGAGGCGGGTTTGGGTACAGAGAGGCAGTGCATGATAAGGCCAGGAAGAGTAGTCAGTGATGGTGGAGTGGTGGGGAAAGGCAGGGTAAACATGGCAGGTGCAGAATGGCGTAGGGAGAGGCAGAGTAGGCAGGGTGAAGCAGGGTAGAGTAAAATGAGACAGAGTAAGATGATAAGAGGCAGGGTAAGTTAACAGGTCAGCTCTGGAACTGTCTTCCTCTGTTTGTACTTGTAACTGCCTATGACCTTCAGGCTTTTAAACGCAACGTGCCAACACTTCTCGAAATAAGCGTAAATTCGATTTGGCTTTCTGTTATATTGGTTTTAATTTTTCTTGGAGGGAACAGTCTTCCCGCCTTGTAGCCTTTGATTCCTTCTTTACATAAAAAAAAAAAACGAATAGGATACATAGGAGCAAGGTAGGAATATGTCGGACACTGTTGGGATGCAGGGTAGGGTAGGGCAGGGAGAGGCTAAGTAGGGTTGTTAGAAGGTGGCTGACGTATGGGGATGCAGGGCAGGGTAGGGTAGGGAGAGGCTAAGTAGGGTTGTTAGAAGGTGGCTGACGTATGGGGATGCAGGGTAGGGCAGGGAGAGGCGGGGTAGGATAGGGAAGGACAGAAAAGAGCAGGGAGTGGCACTGCAAGGTAGAGAGAGAGGCATTGTAGGGTAGGGAGAGGCATTGTAGGGTAGGGAGAGGCATTGTAAGGCAGAGAGATACACAGTAGGGTAGGGAGATACACGGTAGGGTAGGGAGAGTCATGGTAATGAACAGCTGCGTTGGGTATGGAGTGGTAAGGAAGGGTAAGACGAGGCAGCGGAGGCTCGGAGGAGGCAGTGCAGGGAGAGACAGGGAGACAGGGTGTAGATAACAGGGCTGTTCAGTGAAGGGCAGGGTGAGGGGAGGCAGGGAGAGAGAAAGTAGCGATGGGAATGGTAGGGTATCAAGGGTTGGACAGTAAGTGGCATGGCAGGGTAGAGTAGGGTCGGAAGGGGAAGGGTATTGAATGGAGAGGCACGCCAGGGTGGGGAGAGGCCGGCCAGGGTGGAGTGAAGCAGGGTAGGGAGAGGCAGGGAATGGTAGGGCAGATGGGCCAGTGAAGGGCAGGAAGAGGCACACTTGAGAAGACAATTGCACAACAGAGTAGAGAGAGAAACTAGGGTAGGTAGAGGCATGGTAGGGAGCAACTGGGAAAAGTAGGGAGAGGCAGGGACGGTTAAGAGAAGGCAGAGTAGGGTAAAGAGTGACAGAGTAATGAAAGGCAGGGCTGTTTAGGGAAAGTTAGAGCAGGGAGAGTCAGGGCACGGTAGAGGCAGGGCAGGGCAGGATAGGAAGAGATAGGGTATTGTCGGGAGAGGCAGGGCATGGTAGGGAAGGCAGAGCATGGTAAGGAGAGGCAGGGCAGGGTAGGAATAGATAGGGTATTATTGGGAAAAGCAGGGCATGGTAGAGGAGGCAAAGCATGGTAGGGAAAGGCAAGGCAGGGTTGGGAAAGACATGGTATATTAGGGAGAGGAAGACCAGGGTAAGGAGAGCCAGGGTTAGGCATGAATAGGCTTGATCGGGTAAGGTAGGGTAGGGCAGGGAGACGGAGCGCAGGGTAAGAATAGAAGAGGTAGGGTATGCTAAGGAGATAGTGTAGGCTGGGATTGATAGGGACAGCAGGATAAGGTAGGCGAAGGCAGGGCAGGCTTAGGAGAGGCAGGGTACAGCAAGGGTAGGGCGAGGGACGTTTAGGTATGAGAGGAGAGGGTAGGAAAGACAGGATTAGGTAATGCAGGGAATGGAGGAACAGAGTGGTGTAGGGAGCGGTTGGGCAAAGCAGGATATGGAGAGGCAGGGTAGGATAGGATAGGGTGAGACTGGACAAGATAGGGCAGGGAGAGACTGGGTAGGGTAGGGTTGGTAGAGGTAGGACAGGGAAGTGTAGTGAGAGGCGATACGAGGTAGGAGAAGGAAAGACATAGGATGGAGAGGCAGGGTTACAGCTGGGAGAGTCAGGGTAGCGTAGGAAGAAGCAGGGCAGGACTGGGATAGGTAGGGTAAAGAGAGGCTGGGTATTGTAGGGAGAGGCACGGTAGTATACATAAATGCAGGGTAGGCTATTGAGAGGCAGGGTGCGGTAGGGAAAGGCAGGTTATGACAGAAAAGAAACATTGCATTATAGGGGGAGATAGGGTGTGATAGAGAGAGGAAGGGAAGGGTAGAGAGCTTCAGCATATGTTAGGGAGAGGCAAATTAGGGTTGGGAAATCAGGGAAGGGTAAGGAGAGGCACATTAAGGTAAGGATATAAAGGGTAGGGCAGGGAGAGGGTGAAAATAATAAGGTGATGCAGTTTAGTGTAGGGAGAGATATGGTAGTGAGAGGCAGGGTAGGAAGAGGCAGGGTATTGAAGAGAACGGCAGGTTAGGATAGGGAGAAAGACGTTAGGGTATTGAAAGGCAGGGTAGGAGAAGGGGAGGCAGGGTAGAGCAGATTATTGAAGAGTAAGGAGAAGCAGGGTAGAATAGGATAGGGAGAGGCAGGGTACTGTAGGGTAGGAAAGGAGAGGCAGGGTATGGTAAAAAGTGACATGTTGGGTAAAGGTAGATAACTGAATGATCAGGTAGGGTAAGATAGGAAGAAATATGGAAGTGTAGGGAGAGCTAGTGTAGAAACAGGCAGGGTAGAGGAGGAAGAGGCAGGGTATGGAGAAGCAGTGCAGGGAGGGACAAGAAAATTTAGAAACAGATTGGTGGGGTATGGATAGGTAGGGCAGGATAGGGAGAGGCAGGGATGTACTGGGATAATCAGGGCAGGGTAGTGAAAGGTACAATAGGGTTGGGTAAAGCAGGGAAGAGACACAGTAGCGTAGAGAGTAGCAGGGACGAGTAGCTTGAGGCAGTGAAGGGTAGTGAAAGGCAGGGTCGGATAGGGAGAGATAGAGTAGTGACGGGAGAGTTGGGGAAGGGAAATGCAGGGTAAGGTAAGGAGAAGCAGAGGGAGGGTAGGGAAGAGAGACGCAGGATAAGGAGAAGAAAGGCAGAGTAGGAAGATGCCGGATAAGGAAATATACTGTAGGGAGAGGCATGGTAGGGTAAGGAGAAGCAGAGTAGGGTGAAGTAGGGTAGAGCAGGGAGAGGAAGGTATGTGAAATCATGGTAGGGCAGTGACAGGGTGGGATAGGGGGACACAGTGTAGGGTATGGAGAGGTAAGGTAGTGGTAGGGCAGGGGAGGGACAGGCAGGACAGCGCTAGAAGCAACAGGGTAGGGTTGGAGTCGAAATAAAGTTGCTGGAGGCAGGGTAGGATTGAGGGGGGCAGAGTAAGGAGGGGAGAGGGAAGGTAGGATAGAGAGAGGCAGGAAAATGCAAGATGATGATGATTAGAGTAGGGAGAGGCAGGGTAGGGTAGAGAGAGAGGAAGGGTAGAGAGTGACAGGGTAGTATAAGAAAAGGAAGAGGTAGGGAGAGACACTGTAGGACAGACACAGGCAGGGTATTGTCGACAAAGGCGTAGTAGGGTGAAGAAAAGTAGGGTATCATAGGGAGACAGGGTACAGTGCGGAAAGATTGGGTAGAGAGAGGCAGAGTAGAGTAGGGTGGGACATTGTAGGGTAGAATGAGGCAGATTAATGTAGACAGGTATTATATTGACAGAGAGAGGCAGGGGAGGAAATGAATGGTAGAGCTGGCTAACAGGCTGGGCAGGGCAGGGTAGGTTCTTTTTCAAAAAGGTAGGGCAGGGCAGAGTGAGGCAGGATAGGCAAGGGAAAGGTAAGGGAGGTTAAAGAGAGCTAAGGTTAGAGGGGGAAATGCCGTGCAGGACAGGGAGGAACTATGTATGTAGGGCAGACTACAGACAGGCATTGTAGGGTACTGAGAGGCATGGTAGGGTATGGTGAGGCAGGACAAAGGAGGAATAGGTCGGGAAGGATAGGGAGAGACAGTGTAGGAAATGGAAAGGTAAGAAAGGAGGGTTCTGTAAGAAGCGACAGGGCAACAGAGGGAGAGGCAGGGTAGGGAGAGAGGGCAAAGTGTGGGAGAGGCAGGGTAGGGTAGGAGAGCCATGATGGGGAACAGACAGTCAATGCAGTGTAGGGAAAGGCAGGGTGCAGCAGAGGGAGGCAAGGTATAGTTGGGAGCGACAGAATGTATAGGCCAGGGAGACGAAGGTTAGGGCAAGTAGAGGCAGGATATGGTAGAGAAAGGCAGAGTATGGTAGACAGAGACAGGGTTGGGTTGGTCGAGGCAAGGAAGGGTTGATCGAGTTAGGGTAGGGTAGGAGGTGGCAGGGTAGGGTGGGGACTGGCAGGGTGGTGCAGATATAGGAGTGGTAGGGCAGGGAAGCACTATGCTCTAAATAATCATGTGTTTAAACAGACCCGCGGTGGCAATATGAGTCGCTGCGCCGCGCATGTCCAACAGATCAAGAGTGCCAATATTTCGGATGCTCCAATAAACCAAGGATTTGTATTGCTTCCATTGTACTTCAGCAGATTAGTCGTGTAGGCATGAAAAAAGTTATACAACTATATGCTGTAGTAATTAAGTAGTACTAGTTGGCTGATTTTATATGTTTAGGAATTTTACGGTGTGGTTTTTGGCGGCGTGACACGGGATGGTCGTCACACCTGCTTTTCCTATCACCGGCAGGATCTCACGGCTCACGCAGCAGCCACCGTCAGTACCGTCGGGAGCGTAGCTGTATCGGTGGGGCTGTGCATTAGCGATTGTTGTATCTGCGTAATTTGTTTAATTAATCAGTTATTTTGTTTTTTCCGTATGTTTTTGTGTGATCTTCGAAACCTGGTGGTGGTGTCCGTCTCGAGGTGTACAGGAGACAGGTGGAGGCTGGGTCAAACGAAGGGCCAGGTGGTAAACTGATCGGCTTCCCCCTACGCCATCTGCAAGGAAGGTCAGCCATTTTTATCATTGGTCCATGTTCTGGGTGGCATTGGAGGCGTTGCAGCACTTGTTCATTGATGATTCATTTTGCGTATTTCACCTAAGCGTCCTGTTTTGTTTTTTAGGCTGTGTAGTTTGAATATTGATATACTCTACATCAGTGACATACAGCAGGATATTGATATGTAATGTGCACACTAAGTAACAATGGAACTGACGTAATTTCGGAAGTCATTGGACGAGCAATTATTCAGTTACTGAGAGCGTCTTTTGTGATGATAAATGATCCATTTAGTTTAATCAGTATAAGTACCTTGCCAGCCCACTTATTGTTACTTTGAGTTCAGTAAGCTTATTTTTATGGTGACAAACGGTTACCTTTTAAATTTGTTTCCCTCTTGTTTTTATCCATGTTTTGTCTCGCCGACGTGTGATGTTTCCTGGGCTTAATGGCGGACGCTTGATTACTTTAGGGTAGGTTAAGGATAGTGTAGATTATGAATACGTAAGGTTAGGTTGTTACAGCAGGAAAAATGAGTTTCGATTGAACTGAGTGCGATGTAGAAAGTGCCACTACGCTTGAGAAACCAACACGAATGAATCGGAAAGAGCACAGACAAAATCAACAGGCACACAGAATTAGCAGTAAACAGTACTTTGCCACCATAAAAATTGATAGAAAGTATAGAGAACATAGAAGGAAATGAATTAGTACTTCCGCTGGTTAACTAAACAGTACGTTTACCGTGACAACACTTGCTTGTGTCATCACTTTGTAGTTAATCCTTAGGGAGACAGGACTTAACGAAATTAAAAAGCTTCCTTTGAATTGATTCGATAACTAAAGGCATACAGAAGTGTTTTTCGACTATGAAGATCCATTAGTAAACAAGAATATTATTACAGAAGAGATAGGTTACGATAGAATTAATAAGATTTTGTAAAAAAAGAAAAGTTTAAGTAGGCACCGATAAAGGTAGTTTCGTTCTAAAAGGGCGTTCTAAGAAGGCGTCCGACTGTCCAGTCCCACAAGATGGTGTCCGTCTGTCCTGTGTCCCACAAGATGGCGTCCGTCTGTCCTGTGTCCCACAAGATGGCATCCGTTTGTCCTGTGTCCCACAAGATGGCGTCCGTCTGTCCTCTGTCCCACAAGATGGCGTCCGTCTGTCCTCTGTCCCACAAGATGGCGTCCGTCTGTCCTCTGTCCCCCAAGATGGCGTCCGTCTGTCCTCTGTCCCCCAAGATGGCGTCCGTTTGTCCACTGTCCCCCAAGATGGCGTCCATCTGTCCTCTGTCTCAAAAGATGGCGTCCGTCTGTCCACTGTCCCAAAAGATGGCACCCGTCTGTCCTCTCGTCCAACAAGATGGCGTCCGTCCGTCCTCGCGCCCCCAAAGACTGTCTTTCTGTCCTCGCGCCCCACAAGATGGCGTTCGTCTGTCCTCGCGCCCCCAAAGATGTGTCTCTGTCCTCGCGCCGCACATTATGGTTTCCGTCTGTCCTCGCGCCCCCAAAGATGGTGTCTTTCTGTTGTCGCGCCCCACAAGATGGCGTCCGTCTGTCCTCTCGCCCCCAAAGATGGTGTCTGTTCTCGCGCCCCACAAGATGGCGTCCGTCTGTCCTCGTGACTCACACGATGGTGTCATTCTGTCCTCGTGACCCACAAGATGGTGTCCTTTTGTCCTCGCGCCCCACAAAATGGTGCCCTTCTGTCCTCGCGCCC